>VHZZ01000129.1:49006-61580 GCA_009801015.1 Silene noctiflora
CAGACCCGTACTTGAAAAAGATATCGACTTACTCGACAGAGTAAGTCCTACTCGGTCGAGTCCCAAAGACAAGGAAAACCGTAGTATTACACCTTGAATGAGTCTGTAAAATTTGATTCAAATTTGGAAGGAGATTCATACAAAGAATTTGAAAAACAAACAATCGTATTTTAAGGTTTGAGCTAAAGTACGACGGGTATAAGGGGTTGGGGTATGAAATGTGCCACGTCGTGCCAATATGAACATTTCCTGGCCTTGAGACAGCCTAAGCACGACGGGTCATGTCGTGTCGTGGGTGGGTAGAGCTGATCAAAAGCGGATTTGGACGGGACACGGGGCAGACCCAACTACTAAAAAAGTGTCCAACGTGCCTTCTTTTATTGCCCGAGTCCGTTAAGCGGGCCGGTTTTCACTGTCCGTACCCGCCCACTTCAAGAGAGCGGGCCGGCCCGCGGGCCTGATTGAAATCAAATACAGAAATTAGTATTTCTATTAAAACACGAGTTTGTTATCGCTACATCCCACTAAAACTTAACAATTGNCCCGCGGGCCTGATTGAAATCAAATACAGAAATTAGTATTTCTATTAAAACACGAGTTTGTTATCGCTACATCCCACTAAAACTTAACAATTGTCCATAAAAGCTTACCCTTAAGAAAGTATACTAATTTTCAAAAGATAAGTTTACTAAATTTTGAAAAAAAAACACAAGTTTGGCAATGTTTTCTTACAAACATCAAAAGTTCATTTTTGCCATGGTCTTTATGCAACATTGTTAGTGGTAACATACACTCCCGTATAAATACTTGAAAGGTATTATCTTTATACGACAATCCCTCTCGACAAAGTTTTATACGACAAGTGTAAATACCGACAATCCTCCCACTTATACGTAAAGAATAAGTATCTGCGCTACCTAATTGGTTTAGAGTGTAGAAATTATAAATGAAATGAACAGAGAATGACGGAGGATTGAAGGTTTGAAGACTTTTATGAAGTTATTTTTAATAGCAGGCCGTACATGAACAATTTTGTTTAGTCCAAGAGCCCGTCCAATTATTCTAACGGGCCTTATTTTCTTATCCGTTACCCGTTTAATTTTTGTTTTTTCTTATCCAAGCCCGCTATTTTACCGGGCTAAACGAATCAACCCGCATTTAATCAACTCTAACCCAAATCACCAATAACTTCAGTTCAGATTCTATAAGTTCAGTTCAATTCAGATCCTATAAGTTCAGTTCAGTTCAGTTCAGATCAAGTTCAGTTCAGTTCAAATCAAATCCGTTTCAGTCCAAAAAAACAGGGTCTAACACAAATCACCAATCACCCACTTGCTTACAAACAGCCCAATCCAAGAATAAAAGCCCAACAATCCACAAGGGCAAGAGACCACGACTACTACAAGACCACGACTTCGCTCTCAAGTCTTACCTTATATATACTCCCTGCTCCGTAACTCGTGAGACCGTCTCATATAAGAATTAGCATCGCATAAATTCTCCAATCTTTTTTTCTGCTCTCTCTCTCTCTCTAATCTCACCTAGGGTTTCACTCTCTCTCTTCCTCGTCAATTTTCCGTCAACAAGATGATGCAGCAACCACCGCAACAACCACCTTCCTCCATGGATCCTCAACAATACCAACAATATATGTGGGCCCAGCAACAACAACAACAACAACCACCGCAACAGATGTGGCCGCAGCAACAACAACCGCCGCAACAATATCAACAACCACAACCGCAACCGCAACCGCAACCACAGTATCAGCAACATCAGCCGCAGCAGCCGGCGACCGCGGCGGAGGAAGTTTGTACTTTGTGGATTGGTGATCTTCAGGATTGGATGGACGAGTCGTACATTAGTAAATGCTTCTGTCTAACCGGCGAGGTATTTCACTTTTCCTTCTCATTAATCGATGTTGTATCATTCTTCGATTGTTTACGTTTTTCAAAATATCTGAGCACAATTTATGTTGCGAGGTTTGTTTGATTTTGTTTCGATTTAGGTCATATGCCTTCGATGAAAGGATTGTAATTTTTGATTGTTGAAGTTAAATTCGTTTCGCTTATACTCTGACCTAAGAATTTGTAGAATTAGGGTTTACTTTTAATTGTTGAATCGAGCTCACAATAATTGACGAAACGTTGAAGTGAGCAATTGACAATAAAATCATCGCAAATTCGCAAATTTTACGTTGTACCATGGTGTTTTAGTATCATAGGTAGCTCATGTAACTTACAAACGGTGTTAATTGAGAATTTGTGATGTAAAGTTACTGCCTTTTTACGATTTGTTTACGGTTGATTTACCGTATCATCTCTTTATCATTATTAACCGAAGTTACAGATGACTTTAGAGATGTTAGAAAGATTAGTAGTAGTCTTCCTTCACGTCCTCCACATTGTTCGTGTTAAGTTCTTAAAAGCGGAATTTGGTATTGAGTTGATCACTGCTCTGCTGTAAATTCTAAGTGAGGAGTACATCACTACTGGTTGACAATGCTTAGCAACTTACTATAGTTTTACGTATAAGGTTGCAGGGTACACTGCTACTAGTCTAATGGTTTGCATTTCTTTGCTGCCCATGCTTTCCACTGTTCTGGTTTGCAAAGTAATGTAACTATCACGTATGTCAATTTGTATAGTTGTGTTTTTTAACTCCATCTCTGTGCGATCACATTCAAATTGTTTGACTAAATAGGATTTGATTGTAGTATTTTGCAAGTTTCTTTCTTTACGCCTTTTTTTATTGCATAGTCGTTTGGAGATTGAGTACTAATGACACCAAAAAATTTTTGCAGCTCGTTTCTGTTAAAATCATCCGCAACAAGCAAACAATGCAGTCAGAGTGTTATGGGTTTATTGAGTTTAATTCTCATGTTGCTGCCGACAGAATGTTAAAGACTTACAATGGCACTTTGATGCCTGGTGTTGAGCAGAACTTCAGACTAAACTGGGCTTCATATGGGTCTGGTGAGAAACGGTCTGATGATACCGCTGATCACACAATCTTTGTTGGAGATTTGTCTCATGATGTCACCGATTACGCACTACAAGAAGCATTCCGTGCATATTATCCATCTGTAAAAGGTGCTAAGGTTGTGATGGATAAGCTTACTGGTAGACCTAAGGGTTTCGGATTTGTTCGTTTCGGGGATGAAAGTGAACAGTTGCGTGCTATGTCTGAGATGAATGGAGCGATGTGCGGAGGGCGCCCCATGCGAATTGGTGCTGCCGCTAGCAAAAAAACTGTTGGTGGGACAGGTGTGTGCTAATTTTATGATGATTCAATATATTGCTTTTGATTGAATTTTGTTGGTTGAATGGTTAATTGCTTGAGTTTTGTTTACTTGATTCATTGATTTTTTGCTTTCCTTGCTCTTTGCTTGATTCAGTATTAAGAGTTGTTAAGAGTGCAGTGATGTTATTCAGTTTGGTTTACTATAGGACATCTTTTCCTAGGTCTCCTTTATTCAGTTTTTATATCTGAAGATAAGCCGAAATTCAGTTCCAGTTTCTTTCAGATTTTGGAAATAATTAATTCCATTGATTTGTATGAATCTGAAGAACTGATAGGTTCACATTGTCTCAAAGCAGGGTGTCAAGAGGCTCTATCATTTAGGGGCCTGGGAACTGATTTCAGCCGAAAATGGTTAATCTCTTAGTGCGTGGCCTGGTGTAGGTCAGTGATGTTGCAAATTTTGCATTTACAGCAGTTCCTTTGCAAAAAAAATTGCTCTCCCTTAATTTATAGTTATCAAATTCAATTCAGTATTTGTTCAATTTTCAAGATGCTGTTTATTCTTAATATCTTTGGGTTTAGTTATTTTTTTCTCGTCCTTCAGCTTCCTTTTTCTCGCCAACCATTTGAAGCTGTATTAGCTTTTGTATTGAATTTCAGTTCTATTGATGTCTCTTATTCTGCAACACACTATTTAGTAGTATTACTTTCACAATAATATTTTACCTTTTTCTTTGTTCTTCTTGTTGGAATTTTGGCAGCGGAATGTAGTGGTCGCGGTATTCTTAACGTGGATGATTTTATTTATTTGTTGAATATTACATGATATGCGGGGGAGAAGATATTGATGAGACCTATCTAGCTTCGTAGGAGCTTATGGTCTACACACATGAAACTAAGATCACTAGTCTATTTATGAGGCTCATATGTTGGTTAGGAGTTAGTCCTCCAACACCTAGTTGCTTCTGCCCATTTCCTAGACCATTCTAGATACATGTAGTGATGTAGGTGACTTGGGGATTTCTTTTCATACCTGAATTTTCTAGATAAATTAACGTCTATAATTATCTAAATTAACATTTTAAGACCCCCCTTAATATTGAAAAATCTTGATTCTTTGTATTCGGAAAAATGTTTGTAGCAACTCCCCCTTGACCTTCAATTTCTTGTATGTCTTCTTGTTGTATCCTGTTTTCTTGAATTCTGATATATGTACCTTGCACCTTATTTGATGTTGCTCCTTCTGTTGCATAAAAAAAATCAGATTCATAATAAAATAAAAGAGCAGCAACTCAAATCTTAAAAATCAGTTTCGCACCAACAAATTTACACTTCTTTGGCGTTCCATAATTTTATTTGCTCAATCCTTGTTTTTAGTATTTTGGTTACATCTCTCTTTCTCTGTTATGAATTTCTGTTGCTTTCAGTTTTGGTTCCTAATGTTTGAGGAGTTAAGTGCTCTTGGATGTAGCTGTGACTACGTGTATATTACAATAGTTTTGCCACTTATGTGGCTCGAAGGATACTTGACAACAAATTGTAGTGTTTTTGGTGGTGATACATTACTTTTATTGTTTTTCCCCTATTCTCATATTATTTTTGTAATGTAGGTTCTTACCAGAATTCTCAAGGAGCTCAGAATGACAGTGATCCAAATAATACTACTGTGGGTATTTTTTTCGAAAGAGTTCCACCTGAAAACCATTTTTCGGTCTTGTTCTGACTTTAAGCTTTACTTTCCAGGTATTTGTTGGTAATCTGGATCCTAATGTCACTGATGAACATTTGAGACAAGCTTTTAGTCAATACGGGGAGTTAATTCATGTGAAAATACCTGTGGGGAAGCAATGTGGTTTTGTTCAATTTACTACCAGGTTTGCACGATTCTTTATATAAGCAGATGCCATCGGGTCCCTTTTTTTCCTTTCTTATATTTCCGTGATATATCTACAGAAACTCTGCGGAGGCGGCATTGGCTGGAATGAATGGAGCTCAATTAGGTGAACGGAATGTTAGACTTTCATGGGGTCATAATACTACAAACCGAAAGGTATGATTTTTTTCTAATGTCTTGTTTCTATTCAATTAATCTTTCATTGAGTGCAGCATATCTGACTATTGTCAATTATATATAGCCCCAAGCTGAACAGAACCAATACAACAATGCTGGTTATTATGGATATCCACAAGGTTATAATCCGTATGGATACGCTGCTGCTCCTCAAGATCCAAATATGTATTATGGAGGTTATCCTGGATATGGCGGCTATCCGGCGCCGCAGCAGGGTCAACAGCAAGTACAACACCAGCAGGTTAGATATTACTCCGTATTAACTATCTCAACTTTAGTAGTAATCATTACGGGGTACTGTGGTAGTAAAGGTCGAAACAATGGGGAAAAGGAGGCAAGTGATGATGGTAAAAAAAAAAAGATGAAGGATTGGTGGGGAACTAGTAGCAACTTAGCCTCAGTATGACGGTATCTTAAGGGGTCGTGACTCGCGAGTAACTAACTAATACCAATTATATGAGTTATGAGGTATTGACCTCTACCGTCACTTTTCCTGTATTTTTCGGTCCATGACTTCACTCCAACCAATCTCTTGGTATTAAATGACTAAATAAATATCATTTGTCCTTGTAATTAGATCATCGGAAATAAACGAGTTAATAATTTAAGATAATCCATTTGCACGACATGCCTCTTTCTCCATCTGCTTCTCCTTCATTTTATACTTTCGACTGGCTGAAGTTCGTTATAGGCTAATGGTACCATTTTTCTATGCCATACAGTGATCTATCTAGAGGAGCTGGTGACGATGGATATGCATCATTTTCTGACCGGATTACCTTCTCGAGATGTGCACCATGGAGAAGACTGAGCGTTATTGTTAGCCGTTGTACTTATTGGTCTTGAAGTAGTTTTTGTGTGTCTTCGAATTTCATTTGATGCATATGTACTCGTATTCTCTTGGCTATAAGTCTCAGATACATACAATCGACGTTACAATATTATGAGTATGGTTCGGTGTTTCTTTAATTACGTTGTGTACTATGCTAGTTGACAGTCGCTCATGTAACAACACGAGTGTGTGCTTGATTCAGCTTGGGCCGGACTGAACTTGAGCGCGTTGGCCGCAATGATTTAACAGGCTTACGCTTATTCATCAAGTGAGTGTAGTCTTTGCTCACAGAGATGTTAGACGGTATGCGCGTATATTTAGGCCCTGTGCTTTTAGAAATTAATTCCAGTTCAGTTTAATTTTATTCATTCAGTTCCGTTTTTCTCTTCACAAATTAACTCTTACCTCAGTTTGGTTCAGATAGTTTCAGTCTAAAAGAACAAGACCTTAATTATATCGGAAGGGTACCGGTCCTCCAAATCCCGATGACCATTTAGTTACTACATACACTTTTGTGAAGAAATGATTCTCTCGGCTTCCCTTGCCTCGGTGGTCAAGTGAACGTAAACCTATATTAAGTTTGGTGTTCGAATCTTGACCCCCTTATTTTATTTCAAGATCTTTCACTAAAACGAATATAAGTACAAGGACTCTCGTAAGATTGTTTTACGACATATAACTGTCTTACATAATTTGAATTTATATTTAATAGCAAGTACAAACGAGACGTATAAATTATCCTTTTTTTTTTTGGGTTCAAATGAGCGAACTTATGTCGTGGCTGAGAATCCGGACCCCCAACTTGATGGTTAGAGTAAGAGAGCTCTTACCATTTGAGCTAACTGATATTCTCAATGAGACGTATAAATTATCGTAAAGTTATTTTACATGATGTACAACTAGTACAGATCCCGCGCCATTGCGCGGTATATATAGAGATTTATTTTTAGGGTATTATTTAAATTGCCACTTTATTAATATTTAATATTTTACTCCATTTTATTTTGATATAAAAAAAATTGAAAATGGAAAACTAATTAAAGAGAATYGAGTAAAGTTATGAAATGTGTATTTTTATGAACGTACTTTTTTTACCATAAAATTACGGATTTCATTTTATAATTTTCTCCAATTTTTTTAAGGAATTTTTTTGTGTTACGAACCTAATAATAAGAATGTGTTAAGTTATTTTCTAAAGTAATCATTATTGCATTGTGAAAAATTTAGCAACATATAGTCTATAGTTTAATACTAATTTTATTTTATTATAATGAAAAAAATCATAATTTTAAATTTAATTAAAAGATTATAWTATAATTATAATTATAATAAGATTATATTTTATGAAAAAAGATAATAGTTTATTAAAATGAAGTTTTATTTGTTTCCTTTAATAAATTGGATACATTTTGAAGGAAAAACTAAGTGAATTTTTATTCTCTTAGTAGTAAAGAGGATTTAATGATAAAATCTATTATTAGAATCAAGTTGATGTTAATTAACAATTTAGTTTGGAATTTAATATTTATGATCATTTATTAGTAAAAATAGATTTTTAAGGAAATATTTTTTTTTTATATATATGGTATGTAAATAAAAAGAAGATTAAAGTGAGATCAATTATTGAGAGAAGGGTCCATTTAGTAGAAGGTGAATATATAGGCGGGAAACTTGAGCGGAAAAATTTAGAATTGTGTTATTCTTTTAGTATATAGGGGAGGTAGAATGACATACAAGACCACATACAATGCAATTCATAATTTCATATGCTTAAGGGGACTTGTGAGCTACTAAGGTCGGTGTTGCAAACATGATAATAATTTTATTAACTAGAGGAGGTTATATCTACATTCTATTATTTGTTTATAATATGATCACTTTATTATTCTCTTCGTTTCGATTATTTGCTGTCGTATTTCATTTTTGGTGTCTCAGTCAATTATTGTCATTTCTATTTTGGAAATACATCTGATGAGTAATTTCCACTTGTCATTTAATTATTGACCCCCTAATATTATTTTGGTTTTTATGCCAAAATCAAAGGATAACAATTAACCGAGACGAAGGGAGTATTATTTAGGTCGAATAATTGAACAATTATTTGCAATTTAGTATTTGACCCTTTTGATTCCATATAGCGTTTGGGTTATTCATATGGACAACATGGATTCCATTGGAGGGCACCTGTTAATTTGACTTTGGTTTATCATGGAATCTAAATGCTAATTAATTAATTAATTAATTAATTAGTTAATTTGTGACCCTAATTAAGTGTCATTGTCTTACAAAATGTAAAGGATTCTTTCCTCTTTGAGTATATCTTGCCTCTTTGCTTCTTAATCACATTTTTATTTAATAATTGTTCCCTTGGAGGTGAGCTTGAGCCAAGGTATCTAGATTGGCACAAAAACTTCTGAGAGACGGTCTCTCAATAGCGTTATTGAGAGACCTCTCACATGATGGGGTGAGGGACCCACTACTTTTTCTATTTTCCTATTATGTCTCTCACTAAATTAGTGAGAGACGGTCTCTCACGAGACCTACTGATTGATTGGAATTTGATCAGTAATGTAAAGTTGAAAGATTATCTTCATATATACGGGTAATAAATAGTAAGTTTTTTTTGGGAATGAGTTCAAGAGTAAATCCGTGAGTCTTTGGTCCAATGTGTTCAGCATCGCACTATTATGAATAGTTGACATCGACGCAATAATGGCTCAACAAGAGGTATTAACGTTTTCGTACAACACTTATATAAAAGGGTAATACCTAAAATATACTCTATAGTAGAACTGGCCAACCCAATGTCCACAAAGGTTGGCCTAGCCGGGTCTGACCAACCCAAGCGATCGGTTCCATGTTTTTGAAGGTCGTCTAGCCGTCCATAAAGTTGAGCATGGCCCACCCAAGCTTGAAAAAAAAAAGTACGACGAGCCTGGTTAGGGCCGAGCCTAAGCCTGCCCTCCGTACCTGTGCACTCTATCCAATAAGACAGACCGGTTTATGTCCTAACTCCTGATTAGAAAAATTCAACCTAACCCTAACCCAACCTGTGACTAAATCTACTCAATAGATAATATAGGACTAGGATTTATAGTTTCTAAGATTAAATGACAATCCCCATCAACAATCAAGATCATGAGTGATAATGATCTATTGTATTTGTTACAACAATAGGTTTCGTGAGATACCGTCTCTCACTAATTTAGTGAGAGACATAATAGAAAAATAGAAAAAGCAGTGGGTCCCTCACCCCATCTCGTGAGAGACCGTCTCTTATAAGTTTTTGCGTTGTTACAATATAAAGAGCAATCTCAATGACTTCATACTTAAAAAAATGAAAATTCTTTATTTACTACTTACTACACATTTTTTCTTTAACAAGCTACCTTCAATACGCCATAAATACCGCACAAGATTGCTCTTGTGGAGATTTAAATCTGGATCTTTTGCAAATTTCACCCAAATTTTAACCACTAAATTCCACCCTTACGGCTAATTACAACACATGTTGTCCTCACTCTATTCACCATCAACATTTCGTTATCTATGGCGGCTCAAATGGTGATGATTCAAAAGTTATAGTATGATTCATGATCAATAATTCTACCAACAACAAAAACAACAATAATAATAATATACAAATTCTCATTTGTGACGTGTGTGAACACGTCACAAGTTTTGTGACGTGAGACAAACATGCAAGTGGGAGAGGCAAGTGGGGAGGGGCTTGTGAGACGTCACAAGCAAGATGGGCTGATAATAATAATAATAATAATACACAAAAACTTCTGAGAGACGGTCTCTCAATAACGTTATTGAGAGGCTTCTCACATGATGGGGTGAGGGACCCACTGCTTTTTCTGTTTTCCTATTATGTCTTTCACTAAATTAGTGAGAGACGGTCTCTCACGAGATCTACTGATAATAATAATAATAATAATAATAATCCATATATATATTTCCACTTCACTAATTTGACTCTTAATTGAATATAATTCAAAGTTTGAATCAATAAAGTACAATCTCTATCAAGATATATAGTACGGTTTTTAATAGTATTTTGGACTACTATTTAAAATTGTCTGAACTGAACTTAATAAAGCTGAATTGAACTTAAAGGAGTTAAACTGAACTGAGTTAAGAGTTAATTTGTGAAAAAAGAGCTAAATTGAACTGAAATGAGCTGAAATTAAATTCAAAAGAATAACGTACATATAACAAACATGTACGAAGTACCTCCTCCATTCCATATCATTTTCATCGAACAACCCTTGTTCGAATATTTGTATACTGAAAATGTAGTTTAAATTGCTTTAGCTACTTTGTTCAAGAAAATAAAAGTTTGTCACAAATTCTTATTTAAGACGGTCACTATCCGTCTTAAACTTAAGACGGATAGTGGTCTCTCACACAAATGCAAGTGGGTGGGAAATGGATATACCCACTTGCATTTGTGTGAGAGGGTCACTATCCGTCTTAAGCTTAAAACTAGACCTGACAAATCGGATCAACAGGTCGGGTTCGGGTCGGGCCAGTTCGGGTCTTTCATTGATTTCGGGTCGCCTCGGGTCATTTCGGGTTTCGGGTTTGTTCGTCGGGTCAATTTCGGGTAGCCGAGTCGGGTTATTTTGGGTCGGGTCATTTTCGGGTCAATGAATAAGAGAGAAAAAGTCATTTCAAGTCTTTTCGGTTCAATTAGAGTTATGTTTTGTCGGGTCATTTTCGGGTTGGGTGGTTTCAGAACTAGGTCATTTTCTGGTTGGGTCAGTTACGGGTCAAGAGTTTGGGTCATGTTCGGGTCGAGTCGGGTCTGTTCGGGTATTCGGGTGATGTAGTTCGGGTCATTTCGGGTCTCGGGTCAGCCTTTTCGAGTCGGGTCAATCGGATCGGGTTACTTTTGTCAGGTCTACTTAAGAGTTTAAGACGGATAGTGACCGTCTTAACCAACCCCCTGTGAAAGTTTGTATATAGTTTGATGAGTCAAGTTTGGCATCCTAAACAACGTCATTGCTTTTAGACTAAAGGAATCAAAACAAGAAGAAGACTAGTGTACTTGTACGACTGTGTGTTAGTATGTCCAAATTTCTGGGCCATATTATTAAGTCACTAAAATTTGACCAGAAATTATAACAATATACGTGTCGAATTACGAATTACCCTTTTTACTGTTTTTTTGTTTCAATTATTTATTTATTTTTTATTAAATTATCTATTATAAATAGAATAAATAAACGAATAATGATTAACGATGACTTATTCTCATTGATCAATTTAATCAAACACGTAAAACTTTTTTTTTTTTTTTACATATTGGCTTGTTAGATTATAATCGATATTGGGACTTCAATCATCAGCTTTAACTTTTACTGAGATGGATGATTGATTGAGGTATTAGAATCATGTGACTGAAAGGTCACGAGTTCAAATCTCGATTACTACTATACCTCTAGTTGTATACTCCCTCCGTCCCGGTCATTTGTTGTCCTTTTCTATTTTCAACGATAACCTTATTTTAATTGATAAATTTAATAAAACATGTAAAACTGTTTTTACATATTGATGACAAATAAATTAAAAAATACTTTAATTAATTAATTATATGAATCATAAATGGTTAATCATGAAGACGTACACAAATTCTACGTAATTTCTGAATATTCATTTGTCCAATCTATCACATAATTTAGTGCCTAATTTGACCGGAAATTAGAATTATATGTGTCGAATTGCAAATTACACGATTCGCTGTATTCTACCGTTCTAACTTCTAATCATTTGTTTATCTTTAATTAAGATATTTTTTACAAATAAAAAGAAATAATTAAGAAGGGGAAAATACTTTTAACGATGACCTTATTTCATTGATAAATTTAATCAAACACGTAAAACTGTTTTTACATATCGATCACAAATAAATTATTAAATCCCCTATCTACTAAAAGAATTGGAAAATTTCATAATTTTCTCTCCAAAAAGTATCTTTTTAAATAAGGTAGCAAATAACATTTAAGTACATAAACTAAATAAGGAAACTAATAATTATAATAATTTATTTCATTAAATTATTATCTTTTCATTAAAATTAATCTTTTCATCAAATTATATTATTTTCACAAAGACTCCAAACTATAAACTTTTAATTAAAATAGAAATATTTTTTTGTAAAACCATAAATTATTAAATTTTATTGATGCTATCATTTGAGAACGACGCGACTCATATTAGGTATAAAACAAAACTGAAACCGCTTTTATATTTTCGTGACAAAAAACTGAGAGAATTTATAAATTGAAATTATTAACTTTGTGGTAAAAAAATATTTTCTTAAAAAAATACTCCCTCCTATTCACTCTTTTGTTCCCTATTTCCTTTTTCGGATTATTCGGGTTTTATTCCCTATTTCCTTTTTTGGGTTGATTTGTGTG
>VHZZ01000129.1:62195-80276 GCA_009801015.1 Silene noctiflora
GTAGTATTAACCAAAAGAGGGAAACTTATATAAGACCCGTGATTTTTTCACGGGTTTTAAAACTAGTTATATAAGTAATTTATTAAAAATAAAAACTCTATATACCGTGCATTTATTTTACGGAATCTAAACTAATACTTTATTTAATTATAATAATCATGAAGATATACACCAATTCTACGTAATTTCTGAATATTCATTTATCCTTTCTGTCATATAATTTAGTGCTTAAACATAAAGTTTGATCACATGGCATGCTAGCTTTGTTACATTTGATTAATTTGATTAATTATGAATTATTTGATTAATTATGAATTATTTGACTTCCTCACTACTTCCCCTATATACTATATAAACTCACAAATCTCCTAATAATCCATACCATCTCCCTTCATAATCTCATAAATCTTCCTATCTCCCTATATTTTAGTGCACCAGAATACTTCTGTAAAACGGTTTTATTTTATCGACTTACAGAAATACAAAATGGTGACTATAAGGAGAAATAATAGCTATGGTTACACTAAAATGGAGAAGGAAGATCCACAAGAGAAATCTCATAGAGAGGCACAATTCTTAATTTACAAGACAATGAAACAAGCCGATCGAATTATGATGAGAAAATCTTCATGGTTGAAATTAAGATTATGCAAATTAAAGATTAAAATTGGTAAGAAATTGTTGTGTTTAAGGAAAGGTATGTTATGCAATGTGTCTAAGACTAAGGTTGGTGTTTATAAGCACCTTTTGGGTCACCTTAAGAGCTTTAAGAGGTTATTTCACGGTCAACACGGCCGCAGTGGCCGTGGTGGTGGTGGTGGTAGTGGTGGCTCGAGCATTAACCATCTTTCTCAACCATTTTTTACTATTTGATCGATGATATTTATATCAACCGGCTTAAAAATCCTCTGGTGAATTGAGATTTTTGTAAAACTCTATACACCAACATAGCTGGTAAAGTCATGAGGGTGGTACTCATGATTTAGGTTCGATTTCCGTCAGCAAGGTATTTATCCTTGTGGCACCCTTTACACCATAAAAAATCAAATTTTGGTTTTGAATGGAGAGGGTATTTGTTAAGTCAATTATTAGGTATCAAGTTGTTGTTGGTTTCTTTTGTGCAAGATCTAAAATTTCTATCATTTTGACTTTTGTTTTTTCTTTTCTCTATAATAATGAGGAAAGTTGTTAGGAAATTCAAGGTATTTGCACAAGAGAAAATATAGTTAATTTTGTATTAAATTGTTTAATGATAATGATAATATTATATTGTGTTTGGTTGTTGGTTTGTAGTACAATGTTGCCCTTCAATATTCATGTAGTTCTTGTAGATGTATATCACATAAAGAAATTGCAACAATTTTGTTGTTGATAAATGCTATGAGTTGTTCGAATTTATGATGAACATGATCATTGTACAATCAGTACCAATCTAATTGAATTTATGTGTATTTTTTCGAGATATTATAATTTTTTATTTATATTTAAATTTTTGATGTAAAAAAATAAAATCTAATTGAGCTCATATATATTATTTTTGAGTTTATTATAATTTTTTAAGTTCAATATTTTTATAATGGAGCTCAATTCTTTCAAAGAAAGCTCGTAATCCATAGGTCTAAGCTCAAGTAAATACATTATAAAGCTCATGTTTTGTTCTATACAACCAATACAACTGGTAATCCATGTATTGTTCTAGACATGAATATCATTAGTTTTAACAATTTTTTTTTTTGGCAATATATGATAGTATTGCAAGTCAAAGCTTTATAACGAAACTTAATCATCTTAAAAATTTAATTCAAAAACCGATTTCATTAAAATTGTATTTATTTGGTGGAATGCATGATTCTACAGAAATGACGTTATTTTTAATGATGTTCATATCAATATCAACAAACTTATTCTTCTATGTAATAATAGCATTGAGATTTGGAATGAGATTAGACATAAGGATCTTAACAATCCTAATAAAAACGTGTCAGTTAGAAATATTATTAGTAAGGATGAAATTTGGTGGGAGAAACCTAGAAATGAGTTTCTAAAGCTAAATTTTAACGGATCGAAAATAGATGGTAATAAAGTTGCTTTAGGTTATTCTATAAGAGATCATAATGGTAAAGTCGTTTTGTTAGGAGCTAAGAAGTGCGGGTCTAATAGTATTTTTGTTGCGGAAACTCTCGCTTTAAAAGAAGTCATTTTAGGCCGACTGGCTAAACTAGTGACTAACTTAGAGACCAATTTAGCTGTTTCTAAATCAACGTGTTTGTATCTAAATTGGCTATGACATAATAAGTGTGAGCCTTATATGTCACGACACCCTAGTTAGGCCCCCGCACTCAATGTGCGACATGTCACGTAGGACTGCCGCTCACTGAACATGCATGTATGTTCGTTCACCACCTCTTGTAGAGAGGTTGTTAATTTTTGTTGTCGAAAGGAATCGAACTCATGACCTTCAACTCTATAACTGACATTCTAACCATTGAGGCAGAGGATGATTATTGTTTATTTATGTAATGAATATCTACTTAAAGTAATTATTATATATGTGAGTTATAAAGTATGTTTTTAATAATAATTATAATAATATAAGCAGATCATAATAATAATTCAAAAGTATATTTCACATTGACATACATTTTATAAAAAATATAAAAAATACATGATAATGAAAATTAACTTAAGCTACCAACGTATTTCCGTAGCTTAAAACTTAAGGTGTCGTTTGGTTGCCTCGCTAAAAGTGGGTGACTTGGAAATTCACGTGAATTGGAAAAATGGAGGTTGTTTGTTTGCCCAAAATCACGTGAATTGCATTTTCCKAGSAGTTTCCAATTCCTCCATTATGGAGGAGTTTAATTACCTAGTCTCCCCTAGGTAGTTGGAAACTCCCGCATGAATCCAACTCCCGGATRYCAACCAAACAAGTTTTGGACAATTCACGTGAATTGAGCAATTCACGTGTTTTGTAAAATCATGGGAAATTAATTCTCATATGACAACCAAACGAGGCCTAAATTAGATATTAAATTTGCTACTCACTTTGCTTTGTCTCTATAACTTTAGCTACCAACGTATTTCTGTAGCTAAAAACTTAAATCATATATTAAATTTTATACTCACTTTATTTTGTCTCTATAATAACTACGTACTTAGCTACTGACAAATTTCCGTATTTAAAAACTTAAATTATATATTAAATTGACTACCTACTTTATTTAGTCTTTACAATAGAGACATAGTTTGATACCATTTTTGTTTGGTTCTTTAGTAGAGACTAATTAAATATGTTTTTTGTTTCAATATTAGTCGCTAAATTATATATTTAGCAACTGAGTTTTGGTCAGATGCTAAACTAGTAGCTAAATCATCATTCTTTTGTAGTGCTAGTTTTATTACCTTATAAAAAAAAAATTACAACTGGCTGTGTAGTCTACTTAATTACTGATTATTAACTCCGAAAAATTGTTGAAGTACTAATACACTCATAATCACGCTTTAAAATTCCTTTTATTGATTTTAAGTTGCATTAGTATAACCTAAAAACTTGGATGGTTGGTTTGTAGAGGCTAGGGATGGCCATCAGCACGGGCTGGCCCGGCCCGACCCGACCCGGCCTGTTTAGCCCCCGAGCAGACAGCCCGGTCCGGCCCGGCCAAGCCCGCACCCTTCCCTGGCCTGACCCTGGTCACAATATCCAGACCTGCCCCGCCTCTGGCCCGCCCCTAGCCCGCAGCCCGGCCTCAGCCCGCCCTCTCCCCTGGCCCGGGCCAGACATAATCCCAGCCCGGCCCAGCCCGCCCTCTCCCCTGGCCTGGCCCGGGTCTGACCAGAAGAGCCCGGCCCGCCCCGAGCCCGGCCCGATGCCATCACTAGTTGAGGCTAAGGAGTCATACACTTCCTTGCATAAAGGGTTGTTTGGTTTATTATTTAGGAATAAAATGGATTGGAATGAAAAACCATAGAAGTATGAGGTTTCAGTTCCATATCTTTCAAAACATGTAGAAAAATAAACATAAATGAATGGAGTTTTAAACTATTGGGAGGAGGTGTGTATGAGACTCTAAGAGGTTGCGGTGGAATTAAGATTCTAACTCCATTCCAAAATGCCCAAACCGAACACTAGAATGACTAGAATCCTATCCATTCTATTCCAAACCTTCCAACCAAACACTCGGATTTTTCACTTAACTTAGTTACGTTTACTAAGGTTTAAAGTAAAATGGCAGATTATAGATTCAAAATATAGGGAGACATGGAATAACATAACTTGGGAAAAATAAGAAAATTTAAACTGTAAAAAAATCATTTCATATTGTTGAGGCTTTTACGGAGGCTGTCGAAGAATGTCTTGAATCAGCCACTTTGAACGACTATCACAAGAATCTCGCTGCCTGATTAGCGAGCCAGGGTCTAGAGATGAAACGTCCCTGAAATCTAAATGGTAATTGATTAGGGTTCTTCTAATACCTGTCTAGGTCAGGGTTTTGTTTTTGGCGTTTTTAGGTCTTTTGTATTAGTCTTCGAGAGTATTATAATATCACAAATTATGAATCTGACTCTAAAATCTGTAATATCGTCAATATTAATAAAAATCGCATCCCTTCTGCCATGTCGACGCAACTAACACACTGTTAGTAAGCGACGTAAATTTGTGTGCTGTTTTCTTTACGTTTCTCTTCATATATCACCGATTATGTTATAACGGGCGCTAACCCTTA
Source organism: Silene noctiflora (assembly GCA_009801015.1). Lineage (NCBI taxonomy): Eukaryota > Viridiplantae > Streptophyta > Magnoliopsida > Caryophyllales > Caryophyllaceae > Silene > Silene noctiflora. Next base: position 66,920 of record VHZZ01000129.1, read on the forward strand.
TTAAAATTGGGTTAAAATGTTAAATGCAAAACGACCATCCTCTTGCTTAACCACCGCGATTATATTTGACATTAACTGTGAGACCATTCAAAATCTGAAGTAATTATGGTACCGTAAATAATAAAACAAATACAAATTACGATTAAAGATAAAACTAGTTTTAGCACCCGTGCAATGCACGGAATAGTCTTAATGTTTATTATTAATTTCACTTTTTTATTCATGTTAATTTAAATTGGGACGCTGCAATAAATCAAGTTCATTGGAAAAACGTGACGGTAAAAATGCAAAATGTACGAAGTATTCATTACTAATGATGAAATCATGTGATATATGTATGTTATATGTGAGAAAAAATTTGACATCCCGAATAAAAAATATACATAATCATCTTAATATTGTGTAGAACAATTCCAATTAAAATGCGACTCATACATAGAAAAAWTATTCCTTAAGAAATTATCCGTAAATAAAATCAAAATCAAAGGAAATAATTTGAAAATGAATAWAAATAAATTAAATAATCAATAAAAATGAATAGAAATTATTAGGATATGAAAATGCCAAGTGGAATTAAATTGAATGCTAAKGCCATGGTGAAATTAAATTAAATGCTTTAGTCTAGCCTTTTAATTATATAGTATAGATGAATATAGTTGGTCTTTTACTCTTTTACCATGAAAATAAGTATAAAATTAACGAGGCACTTTTAACAATAAAATAAGAGTTTTTTGTCAGAAACTACCTTACATTTATGGCCATTTGCGAACAACTACCTTTTTTTTTTTTTTTTTTTTTTTTTTTTTTTTTTTTTAACAACTACCAAAAATAAGTTTCAAGCGACTTATCCGGTGTTAACTTGTCTTTTTCACGTGTGAGGCTCCAAATTATGTACTGTTTAATTATGAAATGGAGTATTTTTATGTTGTTAATTGTGTTGGCAAATTGGATGACCAAAAGAGTTTCATTACTTGCATTGAAATTGTTTATGTCAGCGGCTTAATTTGTTTATGTTAGCATAACAAACTCTTTATAGATATTCTTTAGGTATCCGTGTTTAATAAACCTGTTTAATTTGTGTAATTAGGAGGAGTTTCAACAACATATGAATGAGGTTAAGAAGATGTCAGTTGGAGCCCATGCTTATTTAAGTGCTATACCTATAAAACACTGGTGTAGACATGCATTTAGCACTACCTGTAAGTCTTCTATGATGCTAAACAATTGTTGTGAAAATTTTTAACAACATAAAAATACTCCATTTCATAATTAAATAGTACATAATTTGGAGCCTCACACGTGAGCAAGACAGGTTAACACCAGATAAGTTGTCTAAGACTTATACCTTTTAAAACGAGTCCAAATAAATTGTCAATTCGCTAAAATAAGAAGTCCAATAACATGATAATATCGTTCACAAATTCTTTTATGAGACGGTTTTATATTTAGGTCCCCGTATTTTTTCTTCCCGGGTCATCTTCTCGTCTTCATCCCGCCTAATTATTCAATTATTTGACGGCGAATTGATATCTAATTTTGTACGTAAATCTCTCTATTCATAATTCTTAATTGTTCTTCCTCTTTATTTATCATCATAAACTATATTTTGTATTCATGAATTGTGATTGTGATTATGATTATAATTATGATTATTATTATGATTAATTATGCGCTATTGTTTCGTAAAATAAAATTAATTAATTGATGAAAGTGGTGTTGAATAATTATGGTTTTTTAGGGTTTAATAATTGTTCTAATTTAGGGTTTTACTTGCTTTTGGTATAATTTCGCCATTGAAGTAGCATATAATGAATTTTGTGTGAAGAAAATGTGTATAGTAGGGTTTGATATTGGTAATTAGAATTAGAATTGTGTTGGTAATGTTGTAGAAGTTAATTGAATTGCGCAATCCGTTTCAGAAATACCTTCGGCTTTCGTATTATATGGGGTTTAAGTAGTAGGGCTTGAAAAATTGACATTGGAGTTTAGAATTGTGTTATTGTGGTAGAAGTTAGTTGAATTGTCAAATCCGTTTTAGAAATACCTTCCGCTTTCGCATTTATATGGGGTTTAAGTAGTATGGTTAGAAATGTTGACATGGACTCTCTCATGTTCGTCCATGGCGTTTAGGTGATCGTAGATGGGATGCAAGGCTCCCGGATAACATCATGAGTTTTGTTGATTCCGATTTGATTTATAGTATATAACCCTTTTGGTTTTTCTTTCAAAAAAAAAGAAATGTTGACATTGAATTACTTAATCTGTTTCAGAAATACCTTCCACTTTCGTATTTATTGGGGTTTAAGGAATTGTGTTATTGTGGTAGAAGTTAATTGAAATTACTCAATCCATTTCACGAATACCTCCTGCTTCATTTTTATATACGAGATTTTAGTATCAAGGATAGAAATATCAATATTGTGTTTTTGTGAAAAATTTCGGTATTTTAGCAAATATAGTGTATTAATGCTGAAACAAAGATATTGGTATCAATTTTTCTGATATGACTTACAAACTCTTATGAAGTATTACATCCGGAAGATATATCTGAAAGGGAGGGAGTATGAAATTGAGCTATTTCTGAAACGGAGGGTTATGGAATTGTGCTATCTAATTCTGGGTTTTTGTGAAAATTTTTGTTCTTTGAGGGCAAACATAGTATACTGTTGCGCAAAATAAAAACATGAGTGTCAATTTTTATATAATACGACTTGATATGGTGTTGAATAAGGAAGATATTTCTGGAATGGAGGAAGATGAAACTGCTATGTAGGTTTTGGGTTTTAGGGTGTCATGATTGGTCTAATTTTATGTTTTATATGTTTTAGGTTGAATGCGCCATTAAAGTAGGGTAAGGTGAATTTTGTGTGAAGAAAATGAGTGTGATAGGGTTTGACATTGGAAATGAGAACTGTGTAATTGCGGCTGTGAAGCAAAGGGGAATTGATGTGTTGTTGAATGATGAGTCGAAACGTGAAACGCCAGCAGTGGTATCGTTCGGAGAGAAGCAGAGGTTTCTGGGCTCTGCGGGGGTCGCCTGTGCGACTATGAACCCTAAATCAACGGTTTCTCAGATTAAGAGGTTAATAGGCCGCTCTTTTGATCACCCCGATGTTCAAAATGATTTGCGGCTGTTGCCATTTGAGACGTCGAAAGGTAGAGATGATGGCATTTTAATTCATCTACAATACTTGGGTAAGAGGCATATTTTTAGTCCTGTACAAATATTGGCAATGGTTTTCTCACATTTGAAGCAAATTGCTGAAAAAAACTCGGAAGTACTTGTTTCCGATTGTGTTATAGGGATCCCCTGCTATTTCACTGATATGCAGAGGCGTCTTTATGTGGATGCCGCCGAAATTGCCGGCCTTACGCCTTTGAGATTGATGCACGACTGCACGGCCACTGCACTCGGTTATGGAATCTATAGGACCGATAACTCGAGTAAGGGTCCGTCATGTGTTGTTTTTGTTGATGTTGGGCACTCTGATACTCAGGTTGCTGTTGTTTCCTTCAAATCTGGACATATGAAGATACTTTCTCACTCCTTTGACTGTAACTTAGGGGCCCGAGACTTTGATGAGGTTCTGTTTCGCCATTTTGCAGCGCAATTTAAGGAACAGTATAATATTGATGTATATTCCAGCGCTCGGGCATGTATTCGGCTTCGAGCAGCTTGCGAGAAATTAAAAAAGGTCTTGAGCGCAAATTTAGAGGCGCCTCTTCACATAGAGTGTTTGATGGATGAGAAAGATGTAAAGGGTTTTATAAGGAGGGATGAATTTGAAGAGCTCTCATCAGGTTTATTGGAAAGGATTGTCATCCCATGCCAGAAAGCTCTCAGTGATTCTGATGTGACTGTTGAGAGGATTCAGTCTGTGGAGCTCGTCGGTTCAGGATCTCGGATTCCAGCGATTGGAAGAATTTTGGCTTCATTTTTTGGGAAAGAACCTCGCCGGACTCTTAATGCTAGTGAATGTGTGGCTCGTGGATGTGCGCTACAGTGTGCCATGCTAAGCCCCACCTTCCGTGTCAAGGACTATGAGGTACGTGTTCAATTACAACATTAACATTACCCCAACGCCTCAAAGGTTCCTGCAGATAGAGAGAGAGAGAGGGGGGGGGGGGGGGGTCGGCCTGTATATTGTTTGCATTGCTGCTTGACCACCTTGAAAAGCCTGAGGCCCACACTTCGCAATCTCATCACAAACTCTATTCGCTAGCTGGCTTTTGAACTTTTTATTATATTCTGTGCCAATTCTTTTGTGTTTTTTAGGCGGTCCGACATATTAAGAGTCAAAAACCTAGATGTAGACTATAGAGGGGTAAAGCCAAAGACAAGGATGTAGTAAAAGAAAGTCCAACATATTAAGAGCCAAATATTTAGGTATAGAGGCTCAAAGCCGAAGACAAGGGTATAATAAATGAACAAACAGAGAAAAGGTGCTAATTGCATAATCATGTGCCTCGGGGCATTATGTGCGCCTCATAAACATTTTAAGCCTATAGGTACCTGTGGCTGTTCAGGTACGTTTTTAATTTTCAAATTTTATTACGTGATTTTTGTCACTTTTTTTACTTTTGTGTGTTTCATTCTTACTTTTAGGTTGAGGATTCATTGCCGTTCTCCATAGGACTCACAGCAGATAATGGTCAAAGACAATTACTTCGAAATGATGTCGTGTTTCCTAAAGGTCTTTCAATTCCAAGTGACAAGGCGATTACCCTGCATACAGAGAACACTTTTCAAATGGAAGTTAATTATGCTGATCCAAATGAGCTGCCGCCAGGCGTATCTTCGCAAATTAGCCTTTCCATGGTACTCTTCTATCTTGACATGCTATTTCTTAAGTTTGCGAGCTGCATTTATAGCATTTCATGTGTGCTAAATCTGTTAGTTGGATTTTATTCTGAATAGTGTACATACAATAGTACTTATATTATGTGTGAAGTTGTGAATATTAAATACTCTGACGTACTTATTGAGATTGGCAGCTCCAGTCCTCAGTTGATGTGGATGCAAGTGAATTATAGCAGTTGCAGAAGCTTGATGATGGATTTATTAGAATAGGAAACTGTCTGTTATCCCGCCACAAATTTTCCTGGGAGCTGGGATCTGGGAATAGTCTTTGTTATTATTATATTAGCAAACTTCTTTTCTTTTTAATAACTGAGTTTTGTTTAAGTTTTTCTCAAGATGTTAGTGGTTGATGCAAGGAGGCAGCTTGCTGTTCTGTTTTCCCTCTGCTAAAAAGTTCTGGAAGTCTGGAACAACTCTTAAGAGTCACAAGTTATTTTTAGTATCCTGAGAAGAAACCATTTCTTTTCTTGCGGAACATTGTACTGAAAAGACGCTGTGACACCCCCATTTATAGATGTTAAAGAAACCTTTTGGTCATAGTGCTGTGCAAGGAATAATTACCAAGCCTTTTTTAAGTCCACTGAGTGTTATTTCATATGTCAAATCTTTATATTCATGCAAATTTTGGTAGTGCTGACATGGCTTGACTGTTTCCTCCTTCTTTGGCATAATCGGCGCTACCTTGGCTGGCTATCATCCTATTTGGTGGTTTCATATTGCAGATGAAATGCAACAAATTCTATCTAGACATTTAAACACGAGCATATATATTTTTCTTTCCGCGTATTGGGTACTTCAATGGCAAGTGTGTTCTGCAGTATTTCAAGTGATAAAGTTATATTTTTTTTAGATTGGCCCTTTACCAGCTCCTCTGACGGAAGGCGCTAAGATCAGGGTCAAAGCTCGTCTAACTGTGCATGGAACTATCACTTTAGCATCAGCCTCTGTAAGCATTATAGTTTATGGACCTACTGGAATATAACTCTGTGATTATATTTAGAATCAGATAAATCTTATATATTTGATTCAGCTCGTAGGGGTTGATATGGATGAAGTAGCTATGAGAAGCACCGGAGGGATGTCTGCGGAAATGGTGGAGGACGATTCTGACTATGACTATGGATCTCCTGATGCTGTAAATGGACAGGAAGATAGATATTCCAAACATTCAAAGCATGCATACGATTCTTACGTGAGTTAATCCTTATTTGGACTTTAATATGTTGTAATTTCATTCACATGTGAGGTTGTTATTCACTTATGTCTCCAACAGATTAGGGAAAATTGCCGTTTTACTTTAATCCAATCCTATAACCGTTTTCAGGAGAGTGATAATATAATTTCTGTCCAAACCTTTAATTATTATTCGTGAGATTTAAATCTGCCGTTGACCTAAAAGTAACTCTTGAACTGTCTATGCACCGAGGTCCTCTGACACTCTTGACTGATCAGGGCTCACGATTTTAGTTACATAACCCTATCTTTTAGTAAGGGCATCACTAGATGTAACTGGCTGAAACATTTGGATCCCATCAAAGCGCTGATCTCAAGCATTCTGTTTCTTAAAGAACAGATTCCCAAAACTATTGTGATCTCTTAACATGCTTCTGAGGGTTAGGCAAACGCTGCTCAGCTCTGCTTTGTACTTGGTTCTTGTCCCTCCTCCTTGATGATTTGGCAGATTGATGCTTATAGTACCTGTCTCTGGAAATGGCTTCCTCTTTGTGAATGTCCAATTCTGCTTAAATGTTGTTGAATACTGAATCTTATTATGCTTTTTCCCAGAGTCATGGAAGAAAGACCAAAACGATGTCACGGATAGACATACCAATCAATGAGATCATATTTGGTGGTATGGATGAGGAAGAACTTTCTGATGCTCAAGAGAAGGAAGTTGAACTGGCTCAACAGGACTTCAAGGTGGAACAAGCCAAAGAGAATAAAAACTCTCTGGAGTCGTATGTGTATGATATGCGTAATAAGGTATAGCTTGTATTTTCTGTTATTTTTGTTACTACAATGTTTTCCATTTGGATTTAGACTATTCACTAATAATCATCTTCCTTTACAGCTTATTTCTGCTTTGTTCTCAGTGTAGTTTCATCCAGATTCCTGGGTTTGCTAAATTATCTACTTGGGGTGTTTCCTTGCTAAAAATTAATAACATGTTTGACTGATTGGTGGACTCAAAACGGACTTATGTTTGGCTAGGTTAGTATATTTTACCGTGGCCAAGGCTCTCGGTTTATTAGACATTAGATCAAAACGAGCACATTGCACATCACTGAATGATATCTGAAGAAACTTGTATTTGGTTGCCTTCTGTTATCTAATTGGCGGGTTAGGAAACAATAAATAGGTAATCAATTCTCTACCTATTGTTCACTTGTCAAGCCTTGGTGGATTTGGCGTCCATACTTCAACCAACTATGCTCCTTATTTTGCTCGGCGTCACCATCTGTAGTTTCTTTTTTTTTTTTTTGGTACGTAGGAGGGGCGAACCCTGAATAATAAATCGCGATTACACGGGGAATAGCTACCCCAAGAATTTGTTCATGCAAGATGGCTCGAAGCTCCATAGGAGGATTATTATCTAGTAACTTAGGATTTATGTCGGCGTTGACACCTCGATTAGCGAGCCAATCAGCAGCACGATTGAACTCTCGATAAGTATGTTCTAGCTTAACTGAATTACCCTTTCTTGGATGAGATCCTTGCACCTTTTAACCACCGGTCTAAGATCATTGCTGACTAATTGCCCTTTTCTTGGATGAGATCCTTGCACCTTCTGTAGTTTCTGGTAGTGGAGAATTGAACATATTTTACATAGCCTGCTTATATCCCAGAGAGTTAGTTTTTGTCCTAGATTTGTGGCCTTGAACTTCAATTCACACAAAGAACTCTGGAAGAATAGGTTGGTGTATAAGATGAGAGAGTTCTTATAACGATTTACTTTTTAGTTTTTAAACTAAGTAACTGGGATGGCGAAAAGGCAGTCACTGCCTACAATTAGTTCAGAGTTCATACCATTCCAATTAGCACCCCAATCATCTCAAAAATGTAATGCGTATTTGCGTGGAACATAGCAGTGGGATTGATTTGCTATTCTAATCTCAGCCATGTTCCTGTAGTTTTCTTCTTTGTAAACTTAGAAGATGTTCCTTCATGATGGTTCCTTGACCTTTTCTCCGCGACCTTTTCACTTGCCATATTCTTGTGAAATTCTGTCCTGTTATTCCCAGATTATAATTTTACGTTCCTATAAGTGAGGATGTTCTTTATAAAAACCCATGCTAGCCTCGTTCCTTCTTTATCTTTGGCTTCCTCACCCTTCATTCTTTTCATCCTCCCGAAAGTTTGTCTCATGTTTTCTCTCGTGATCAGATTTTTACATTAATCTCTTTGATGTTTGTAGAGAGAAGAGGTAACTTAGATACTTTTCTCTCACGTGAACTGGGAATTTCAGTACATTTTGTGGTCTAAATTGATGAAAAAGTTATAAATTGACCGACGCTCAGATAGCAACATCACTCCTCCCTGTTGACAGGATGGTGAAAAATAGAAGGAAAGTACCTGGATAGAGTAAGAAGCTTAATAGGTTGCTGTTTAGGGCATGGGGTGGGTTGGCCTAACCCGACCTGTTTTCCACCTTACGTGATTTTTAGACTATTTACCATGCTATTTTTTAACTCCATATTTATTTGACCTGTGTTCTCAATTCTATGTTAATGTTTCTCTTGAATAACTCAGCTGTGTCTTGCATAGATTTTGAGCGAGTACCAGGCTTTTGCTACCGATTCAGAAAAAAAAGGTATCTCAGAGAACTTGCAGCAGATTGAAGATTGGTTATATGAGGATGGAGAGGATGAGTCTGCAGATGTTTATGCTAAAACATTGCAGGATCTTAAGAAGGTTGATAGAAGTGTAATCTCTTAATTTGTCAGTAGCATGATTGATCAGTGATGACTGAACTCTACTGTTGTTTTCCTAGCTTGTCGATCCAATTGAAAGCCGGTATAAAGATGATGAGGTTCGAGCAGGTGCAGCAAGGGCTTTGTTAGATACCATCGAGGAACACCGAAGAGCTGCTCCGTCTTTACCACCTCGTGAAAGAGAAGCTGTATGGTCGTTTACTGAAACTTGAGTAGCATGAATGTGTACTTATCTGTAAAGGATGAGCCGACTCCATGTGTTTTCTAACGATTCTTTTTGTTTAGGCATTAAGTGCATGCGCTGCATGTGAACAATGGCTTCTGGAGAGGACCCAGCAACAGGATTCATTGCCGAAAAATGAAGAGCCGATGTTATGGTCATCTGATATTGAGAGAAGAGCAGATGACCTTCAAATGTAATATTTTTTTGTCTATTATCGCTCATTTCATTATATTTATTACCATCTGTTAATCGAGGGGAGATTGACCCTGATCCATACGCCCCTTTGTTAACCTCCTCACTTAGAATGAATAGTCGATATTCATATTCCTGATCTCTAAAAAGGAAAGAGCCTGATGACCATTGAGGCAGACGTCCTTAGTAGTTCTCATGTTGTTTAGGAACACGAAAGATTAGTAGGCTAAATGTTCACGAAATGGCGTTTCATGTCAATATTTGAGATTGGACCGTGTTTTGTTTCCTGATAAATTGTTGATGTGAAAAAACTTGATCGAAGCACTAGACAAATAATCATCTCCAGCGCAGCTGTGTGTTTGTATATCAGCTAATCTGCTATGATTCCCGAGTATTTAATACTAGAAGCATTTCCATCAGGTTGATTATTGTGCGTGTGTGTGTGAAGTTGATTCCTGTACAGAGCATTTGTAACAATGACTAAATGTTAGAACTAGTTTTGGGTGCAGTTTATTATTTTGCATTTGATTGTTCATAGTTAATCGATGGACTCTAGCAGTAAGTTTAGTATATGACGGTCTCACATACGACTCCAACATAAATATTTATGTATTCTTCATTTATTACATGTTAATAGATTGATCGCGTGTAAAAATAAGTATTTATCGGAGTCTGGTGTCCATATGTTGTTAGAAGTCAAAACAGAAAAATGTTTGCGCTCTGTCTTCTGCCGTTCTTTCTTTGGTACGAGAGTTTCCAGGTATCTTTAGAAGTACTAATTCTGCTTGCTTATGTTCTGAACTCATGCAGGACATTGAATCACATCTATAACCCAAAGGCTTCTCCTCAAGCAGAGGACGATTCATACTCGGATGAAATAAGCGAAGGAGATGATAATGATATGCATGAAGATTGATATTTACGAGATCATTCACTTCATGAATTGATATAAGGTCGAGCATGGTGAGCAACGATCTCTATCTATATTTTCTTCACAATTTTCGGCAAATAGTAGAAATCTGGTTAGCTTAGTCGTAGAATAGCTCTTCAACTAAATGCAGTAAAACTCCGCTATTTTCATGAATTGTTCACAATCATGGGACATATTTTTGCCCGAGTTAATGGAGCAGCATTTTTAGGCATTTTAATCGTAAATTCAGGTAATCTTTGAATTCTTTTTCTTTTATAAGATTGCCGAGCCAGTCTTGAGCCTATGCAAGCTCAAGCTATGGCCATGTAACCTTACAGGACACCAAGTCTACAGACGACAGTGTCTTCGTATTTGAAATTACAATAAAAGAATACTCCGTAATACAATAAGAAGCCGAAAGGAGACATAACTGTTTTAATACACCGATTTAACACACTTTAAACAAACACGCATACACATTCAAGAAAAAAAATAATGGCTGTTTTTTTTTTTTTTTTTTTTTTTTTTTTTACGGTGTGCACACATCCACAAAATTACTGATAAGAGGGCAAAGTGAGAAAAACTAATACGCAAGCAACTATCGCGCCGATGGTTGCTGGCTGCAGTGATGTTTTCTTCCTTTGTCCGGCAGCTGAAAAAGAAGGTGATTTTCCCATTAGAAGGTTAGAAAAATTGTGTAAAAACGACAATTACGGCTTGCTTGAGATAAGGGTAATTATTAATAAACCGATAGAGGTGAAAGTAGAAAAACTAAAGGGATTTGAAGGTGGTCAAGGGTGGAGAAAGGCGGTGGCCGGTTGGGAAATAATTACCCCTTAATTGATGTCACTATTAACATTGAAGCAACTAGACCTTGCAAAATTAACTCGGCCTGAGGCCTGAGGCCTGACCCCATTCCCGAACTTGAATTAACGCGACCTTATCACACTCATTAATAGTTAACCCGAAAATGATTTGAAATTGAAATAATCCGATGTGAAACCGACTCGGTTGACCTGTTTTCCAGGTCTAGTTACGCTACCCTCATTTTAAACAACCCTTATAGACCTGTCAAAGGGGTCGGGCGGGTTGGGTCCCGGGTCGGGTCAGAATATAGGTCGGGTCGAATACAGGTTGGGTCAGGTACGGGTCGGGTTATACGGGTCACGGGTCGGGTTAGGGTCAGAATACGGGTCAAGAAATAATTTCTAACGTCTTTTTTAATCTATTTTTTTAATTAAAAAAATAATTTTTAAAAACGTAAAACATATTTAAAATTAATATTTTAATCATAACATTTACATTAATTATTTCAACGTTTACATTAACTATATTGACATAATTATTAAATTAAAGTTATTTTTAATAATTATTTTATTATCAAGTATTGTAAAAGTGATATAAAATTGACTTTTTAGTTATGTTTGTAATTTTTAATAATAAAAAAATATTTTTTTAAACAATTTTTTTCAAATATAATATATAAATATTAATATTTTAATAAAAATCTTGATTTATCTTTGACCCAACAGGTCGACCCTAAAATAACAGGTCATTTCGGGTTCGGGTCAGACGGGTCACAGGTCGACAAAACCGGGTTTGTAACCCTAAAAACGGGTCAGGCGGGTCGGGTCGAGTTTTGGTCTAAACCCTTATATTCCAAATTAAAGATACTCACAGGCGGTTGGATTAGCTGATGACGGAGACCGATCATCATATGGCAATGACGGATCATCAGACGACTGATGACCGTTCAAAATCGGCCGAGTTGTATCGTAGCTCAATACACAACTGGGTTTTAATACCGTCACATATATACTCGCATTACAACAATTTCTGTTATCCAATCTCGATGAAGCATCGTCGAGACAGTCCTTGCATCTTGAAACGGTAATATCCGGGGTGCACTGAGCAAAGCTATAGATGTATTCGGACGCTGTAAATTTGGCCGTGTTTGAAGCGAAATGAGGGTACACGGCCGCAGCTTTCAAGATGACGGCTTTCATTGCATCTTCTAGTACCGGAGCAAATTCCGCATAATTTGTTACAGTAGTATTACTCGAGTGAACGGTCTCAGGAGACTGTCTGGCTTCGCCGAAGATGTTACTATTTGAATACCGTAACATACATTCATCGTACCATACAATTGCTGCAGTCGATAAAGGGCAAACTTCCTTTATCTTTAGAGTCGCATCCATCACACAAGCGCTACAAACGGCAGGGATAACGTCATATCGACATTGAAAAATGCCATAAACGTCGAATTTATTCTTACCAAATGTGACATTATAGAATTTGGTAGACGATGATTTAGACGTAAGAGTTCCGAAAACGAGATTGAGATTATCTTCATGATATTCACCATAATTACTGTAACAACTTTGATTTAGATACGTAAATTGTTGTGCATGAATTGTAATTGAAAGTCGAAAAATTAAAAGAGAGACGAAAACAAGCATAATTCTACCCATGACAAGGGAATTATACTGCCTATATATGTCGTATTTCTCGAAAAAATGATTCGATTTGTGGGAATCTCTGTTTTCTGAGCTTGTTATAAAGATTGTGATTTTTGATCAAATATTGGCAAAGAATAAATTACTAGTATTTAATTATAAGTCAACCAACATTATTGGTTGATTATTTCGACGATTTTTTTTGACGTTAGCTTCACGTTATCACGTCGAACTATGCTCAAGAAAACGAAGAACAGGCCTTTGCGGCCTCGATCATACATGGCTGGATATCGAATCATTGATTGAGTCTTTGTATCAGTTTAATCTTCCACTGGATTTTTTTTTTAAATGCGAGACTCTGATATCATGATAAAATTATTATTATTATTATTATTATTATTATTATTATTATTATTATATATATATATATATATATATATATATTTATTTATATAAACGGCACTTTTATTGATAGACCAAAACAAAGGTTACAAGAAATTGATGAGCAGCCGAGACACTATTTGGGCTCTGTAAACCATAAAATTTCCAAACCTGCGATAAACAATAACGAGGCAAGAAAACAATACGGAAACAAGAATTTTATTTTATAAGTTAAAGATTAAGGTTACAACTTCCGTAGATCTCTTGATTCCATTCTTAAAGCTAGGGTTTTGATGGTGACTACGGAGTCTTATCGACTTAATTCCGTAGGGAGATGATGGGGCCTTTTTGTGACTTATTCCATTTACCTACAATTTGGTAGTAGGATGATGGGGTCGTTTG
>VHZZ01000129.1:137857-150875 GCA_009801015.1 Silene noctiflora
GTTCTCAGATCGCGGACATTTTTACGAAGGGGCTTCCTTCTGTTTTATTTACTGATTTTCGGGACAGTCTCAACGTTCATCCTCCTCCCGTTTCGACTGCGGGGGTGTGTTAGAATATGCCAATATTCTTGTATATATTTGATATGATTTGTTTCCCTTGTTATAGGATATGATTAGGTGTTTATTAGGTAGATAATCTCTAATTGATAAGCAGAATAATCTGCTCCAATCTTGTATATATGTACATCTCTTTCTATGAATGAAGGTCACGGATTGCATTCCTTCATTGTATTATCAAAATATGTTAAAATCTCGTACTTAAATCTCTAAACACTATAATTTTAGATTTTTAGCATATGTCTACTAATTATTCTCGTTTATAGAAGATTTTATGTTAAAAGTCATATATAATATAAAATTTAGTGACTGAAAAAATTGAAATGATAATAATGTAGGATCGGTATAATCGTAAGATCGGGTTAAGATCCTACTTTAAAAAAATCTAACACAAGTTGAAGCGTAAGATCCTATAAACTTTTTGGATCGTAGAATCGTAAGATCCTACGATCCGGATCGGGAGTTTAATAACAATGGTCATAAGAACTACAGAGTAATTACACTTATTATAGAAAGTGACGGAGCTAAAAATTCAAGTTAGAGGGCGGAAATTTTTAACGGGAGCGAAAGTAATGCATATGCAAAGCTCGAAAATTTTCAAAAAAATTAACTAAAAATTGTGAAAATTTTCGTTTTTCGTGAGCGCTCTGCTAGCAGTGACGGATTTAAGAAAACTGGCAAAGTCGCTTGTCTGGCTGAAAAATGAAAATCTCACAATTTTTAACTAAAAGCTAGATTGTCATTTATTTACTCCATTATAAGAAACATAAATTCTCATTTGAGACGTGTGTGAACACGTCACAAGCTTTGTGACGTGAGACAAACTTGCAAGTGGGAGAAGCAAGTGGGGAAAGGTTTGTGAGACGTCACAAGCTTGTGACCGTCACAAGCAAGACGGGTTGTATAAGAAAATACAAACTACCAAACAAAGAAATTGCGACTTGGACTAGTTGGACAAGTGCCGTAAGAGACACGATACTCAATACCTACCCTGGTTACCTATTGATGCTTCATGTTTTGTGCAATACAAAATCGCGACTTGGACTGTAAATGATCTGAGTTGGCTCATTGAGCCTTTAGAATCGGCTCGGTCAAAGTTTGGCTCATACTCTGTCAAACTGATCTCGATCTCAAGTTCGAGCTTGGCTAAATATAAGCTGAGCCCGAGTTTGGCAAGGCTTGGCTCAAAAACTCGCTTGGGATTGTTTATAATTTTTTTTTTTTTTTTTGCATAATTTGTTAATTTTTATATTGTAATACCCCGTATTAATTTTATTTCAAATTATATGTTATTTAGGCATTTATAAGTGCATTATAATATAATATTTTTTATATTTTATAATCTTATTTGATTTTTAAAAATATTTATATTTAGTTAGATTCAAAAGGTGAAAAAGTGAAAATAATATGATGATAAAACGAACTTGAGCCGAGCTCGAGCTTTTTTTTTTTTTTTAGGAAATCGACAAGATAGCGATGTATGAAAAATGTGAAAATACCGCCATTGATATACTTTTACAGAGCATTATTTATAAACAGAGGTTCCTATGCGACCGTCATATGCATACAACACATCCATTCTTGTTATACGCATACAGTTCGACATTAGTCCAAGAGGACGGGATTTATGGTGTTGGTGTTTGTGTTGGTCACGTTTTAGGTGTGCGAAGTGAGGGTCGTGCTGACCCAGTCGCGCAGTTTTGCAGTGCATGTGATGTCGAGCGTTGATTTGACCCCACGGTTGGAGGGTGCTAATGACAGGGGTCATCGCCTTTTCAGACAACCCATGTGTGGTAATTGCACGCTGCACACAGCACACAGCACACGTACTGAGCATGTCAGGTTGGAGTGGTTCGCAGTAGGTCATGGTAGAGGCTCGTCACAACAGCAGCCTGTCGGTGAACGTAGCCAGTGTCGTACAGTCAGACACTCAGACGAGGAACATTCGGACAAGGAGCACTTTTCAAGTTGAAAGTTTAATACACTTCAACGATCACTCACAAACACTATAGAATGAAAATACATAGGACCGAATTTCCTAAACCATATCTCCGAACAATGATTTTATCAGCAAAACTCGCTGTCAAGATTATTCTGGTAATAAACTAGGGAGTACCTGAATTCCTGAACATTTATCCTTTCGAGCCATGGAAAAATATACATAGGGTACAACCGTCGAATAAATTATACATTAGTATGATTGTTTATAAAGAGAATGTTCTTATGAATTTCACAGCTATCTATACAAAATCTAACCACACATTTCTCCAGAAGAATAAGTCTACAACTACTCTGAAGGGATAAAAATCACATTAGCCGATTTCGGTTGTTCTCATAAACCAGAATGCCTAGACTTGCTCCAAAACAGGAATATGCTTCGGGTTTTTGTAGTCTCCTAACTTCAACGTACAAGCAAGTCGAGTCTGCGTGATAGTTTTTTGTACCGATATCTACTTATACAAGAGCTGGAACTGCTAACAGAAAGATGAGGAAATAGTAGACATGGTGTTTCATGCGCCGACCTGAGAACAACACTGGCAGAGTTCAGATTATGCAAATTGTATGGGAGCATTGGAAAGTACAACACTTTATTATGCAAATTTCCAGAAAAGCATTGAGCACAGCATTTAATGCAAGACAGTTTAAAAACTAAAAAGTGAAAGGGATCAAGCTCACCATTTTGTCCAGAGGCGGCAGCGGGAAGTGCAGGAATGTTCACTGCTGTGATGCAAACAATTCGGTTAACGTTAGTCAACGATTGATGGTTGAGTTAATTAACAAAAAAAGGGAAAAAAGCGGAAGAGTGGTAACGAGTGAATACCTTTACTGCAAGATGTTGATGTCAATTGATTTGCAGAAGGCCAGGTAGCTGGAATGTTGTCATTCAGGTCGCACAGGAAGGTAATTCCTGTAGTCTGGTCGAAAGTCACATCTGATGGCATGCTCTGGAGAAGACATCCGGACTCTGAACCAAAAAGCATGCCAAAGAAAGGAAAAGTGTAACTATACTTTAGTTAAAGAGCAGGTGTCAAAAACATCAACTAAAAAGCGACATAGTAACTAAATGGGCAACGAATGTCGAATGCATTACGGAACTAGTCGATATATATCCCTTGTCGAGAAATGGTCGATCTTTGTTAGATCAAGAGGGGCACCAGCCCAACTGGCCAATTCATATAATTCAATAATTACACCAGAGGTCAAGGGTCAAAATCTCAGCCCCTCGCTCCGAGATCCTATCACAGTTGTCAAGTACCCATGGGCCATGGTAGTCCATAGTCTCAAAGGAGAACTAATCTAACACAAATTCATTCGTTTTCCCAAGCATAATGGAGAATCTTTCATGCATGAACATTTCAAACATCATCTTTCCGGGGGTAAATTAACTTCCTTGTTTTTCCTTTGAGGTGTACACTCAGATTGTGATTAAATATCTTGCCCAAAGTCTTTGCTGGGACACTATAAGGTCCTGGAAGACTCTATTTCATTAATTGCAACGCTATTCAATTTATGATAAAATTTCTTAACTGATAAACATTTATGTAGCGAAATCTGGATTGAGGTGCACAAAGGTTAACAAAGGCTTATAAGGGTCTGCAAGGATACTTTAGGACAGACATCGGAAAAGGGGAAGGGATCAAACATTAGATAGTAACCCCATGTTTAGACATCTACCCCATCACCATCCTTGTATAATCATCAGAGAAATTACCTTGGATTCCAGCTGTTGAAGTTGTCATCCATCAGATAGCGTCGAACGACCAAGGAAAAACACATTAGTCTTACAAGAATAATTTCCAAACGAAAAGATTGAATTACATAGAGAAATGAAGAAGCAAGAACGAAATACCTTGGAGGGAAAATTTCTTAAGGCTCACAGAACAAAGGTTGTAAACATTTGAGGTGACATTCTCCAATTGTAACTTCATCCCAAGCGCAGCGGCACAATTGACGGCTTGCAAGTTAGTGATGAAGCTCTGGTTCTGCAAGTGACTCAAGTAGCTTTCGAGCTCACTACAGCATGCTACTTTATCACTTATCACATTGGCACATTTTTTCACCACATGCTTAGTATCGGGAAGAGCTAACGGACACACTGTGAATTCAAAAAAAATAACAAAAGACCGTCATATAAGCAGACGAAGGATGCCTAGTAATATGGTCTTGATAATGGCACAAAATCGCTAAATTTTGTCAAGTCAGATTTGAGTTTGTCAATTGGACTAGATATCTACATCACTTCGACTCGGCTGCAATTGAGTGTCGAACACGACTATCTGTGAAAAAGTTTCATGTCTCTGAACCCAAATGAAGGGTCGGAGTGTCATGCAATACGAGCAGTTGGGGTGTCGGACACGCTGCCAGAATTCAGATTTGAAGTATCATAGGAAAATACAACAGTTTAGGAAATTGAGTTTTTTTAAATAAGCCTCTGAAAGCACCATTATATTCCCCTCAGTATACGAAAAGAAAGGGTCCCAGACCTCCACGTTTAGAATGGGGAAATTTTAAATTTCTCCACTCATGTATGTATGAGTTCTGTAGGATATGTATTCGGAAAGTACTTGGACGGAACTTTTCTACACATCCTAGGCAGCAGACCATTCAGTGGAAAAGTTAAAAACTTGGTTGTGTACTCACCTTTGTTGATATTGCAATTTGTCAGCCCCCTTAGTACTTCTTTTGCACGTGAAGGGTGAAGCTTACTTGCCAACCACCTTTGAACAATGGTTGTACAATCTTCAGCAATAACTGAAAGCTGAGGGACTTTACCCAGATCACCATCTTTGGAGGTAATATTCTGAGCAGCTTCAGATATAGCGTTCTGACAAGTTTGGGTACAACATTCATCCACGAGATTAATCTTGCCGCATGCAGCAAGAAGCTTAGAAGTATTCACGGTTGCCTCAAACTCACTAACATCTTTGACAGGACACGAGCCTTCAGTTAAGTTGGATGAATGAATATTGCATATTTGTTGAAGATTGTCGTTCGCACCTTGACTCACTAGTACTTGGTCAACATCCGATAGGCATTGACTTGCGAGGGTCTTATTAAGAGCAAGAAGTTTCGTATCTTTACTAGACTGACCTACTAAAACAGCTAAGGTGGCCTGTAACTGAGGACAGCATATTACATTAGCCAAGAATGGTGCAAAAGCCGTGAAACAATCTGTTGATGTAATACCCATAAGATTTTCAGCAGCTGAGAAGTCAAAAGGACACATCCCTGCAGAGAACAAAAGGCAACCTAAGTGAAGAATTCTAGCACTCAAATACAACCTCAGTCCCAAATTTACCCTTTAAACTTTGATAGTCGAGTAAGTCGACCAATATCGACTTTAACCATTAATTTCTTCAGGTGTCAGTAGAGATGTCATTTAACACTTGTGTGCGGATCATTTGTCATTTTGTCCCTTTGGAATCTCGTGCCTACCCAAGGCCAATTTATCTATCCTCTTGACCACATTACCAAGATAACACATTTACTGTCCATTTTATATATTTCAAATGAGTCACAAGGAGAGATAAATGGGATAGGAGATCCGCACTTACCATGTTTGATTGGTAAAAAAAACTACTTTTTCCATATTAATCTTAAATTAGCTATTGAATATTGTGAGAAAATATCGTTCAAAATTGAGACTTTGACTTGAGTCACTTGACCATAAAGGTCAAATGCGGACCATATAAATAGAATGAAGAGAGTACTCGTAATTAAGCAAAAAGATGGTTACCATATGTACTATCGTACCTGATAATTTAGGAATAGTGCTATTTGTAAATGGAGACAAAGGTGAAGGTGCCAAGAAGGGGAAAAGGGGTTGAGGACCTCCTTCTGGTGACATGGGCAAGAAGCCATCTGGGGCGGAACCGCTGAGATCATTTAATTGGGAACAATATGATACATTGAAATCTGCACCAGAGTTTTTGTTAGCCATGATAAGCTTCATAAATTTATTAGTAAAATACTCCGAAATAAGGACCTTCAGTAAGACAACTCTATGCATGAAAAAATCTAAATTTTAATAACAGAATCTGGGCCTAAAATCTAAAAGCAACACTTATTCATTGCAAGACGATGTCTTCAATATGTTTATCTAAGACCAAAAGCAAACATTAAAGCTTTTGAGTAATGATTTAATTTGATAATATGACACCCTACAATAACTTACTTAACATGACAATGGGACAAAATCATTTGCCATATGTTCAACCATTTCCAAAAACTTGGATGCCTATGCTCACTTGCTCGGTAGATTAACAGTTAAACAACACATGTTCTTACAAAGAAAGTCGTGGAGTTCCATACATCTATATCTGTCAAGCTGGCAGCGGAAACCACTTGATACACAGACATAATTCCATATTTCCATAAGACTAAAACAAGGAAGAACAAAAAGTCTAATCTTTAACTTCCTACGTTGATAAATTTTGAGAGCTAGTTGCGCAAACTTAAACATCAAGGATA
This sequence comes from Silene noctiflora, assembly GCA_009801015.1. Lineage (NCBI taxonomy): Eukaryota > Viridiplantae > Streptophyta > Magnoliopsida > Caryophyllales > Caryophyllaceae > Silene > Silene noctiflora. Next base: position 144,446 of record VHZZ01000129.1, read on the forward strand.
CAATCTAGTGAACTTTGCTATCATAAACTCTAAAAAGACACAATGCCGAAATACTATAATTCCTTCTTGAATTGAAGAGCCTGAGGCCCCTGATGTACGCTTAAGCATTCAATAGAGCCAGAAAATTCATACTAAAAATGACAATACTAGAAGAACCTATAATGATACGATAAAACAAATACCAATAAAATCTATTCCGAGGTTGAAGATAGCAGGCAAGGCTCATTTAGGCCTCGACTAGATGGAGAGATGTGGAAGGTAAAGGAAGGGCAACTTCTATTGTGTGACTATTAAGTTTGGCTAGAGGGAAATCGAGGGATCCATCTTTTCTGCCTAAAAGCTACTTTTTCCGTCTCAGTCATTTGTTAACCTTTCATATTCATTATGAGGGGCATTTTAATCAAAGATAAACAAATGATCGGGAAACATGGAGTAATTCAAAACCCTCCATTGTAGAATTTCGACGGAAATGACCTCCTTCCCTTCCATCCCCTTCCATTCCAATACCACCCTAGAACAAAACACATGAACCAAAACTATAGAGGTCTTCAACCACAATGTAGTATCCCAATTAAATCAATTTTTTCCCCATCTCTCCAAAAACAGCACTGATTTCTACACAATTAAACAAAAATTACCCAAAATTAACACTAAAAATTTCACCTTTCAACCACACACTTCAATGCTATGAAATAGCAGATGTCAACTAGCTTAGACGGTAAAGTCAAGAGGAGTGGTACTCATGACCTGGGTTCGGATTCCGTCAACAATATATTTACTCCCTCTCCTCCAGAAAACAAACAATGCTATGAAATACCCATTTCTCAAAAGATGCAGAACATCACAAAAATCACAAATTTCAGCAAAATAAACCCAGAAATTTAGCTAAATTCATTAATGCAATTTAACCCAATTAATTAAAATCACAAATTAAACATATAATCATAACATAAAATCAATCAAGATTAAAACTTTAGTGTATAAACTACAAGAACTTACAGAATAATACAAGAAAACAGCTGAAAGATTGGAACTTTGTGAGATTAATCAACAATCCGCCTCTCATTCCTGTAAAACAGTAACAAAAAAATGCAAAAATTGTGCCAAAATAGCTAATTTAAGAAGAAATTAATTACTTTTGAGGGATCAAAGTTGCTCAAATTTCAAAAATATTAGGTGAGAACACTGAATTACAAAGAGGGTATTTTGCAAATTGAGGAAGAAAGGAAGTTATTGAGAGAGAAAGAGAAAGTAGCCATGAATGAGAGAGTGAGAATAGTGTGATAGTTAATGAGGGAAGAAGGTAAAAACACTAAATTAAATGGAGGGGTTTTTGAGGTAAGAAATCGGATTTGGATTCTCTTCATTTCTTTTCTATCTATTTTTCAACGGTTTCGATTATTTTAGACATTTTTTAAGAATATAATCTCGAATAATGGATAATATCTATACTATATAATTAAAAGACTAGACTAAAGCATTTAATTTAATTCCACCACGGCATTAACATTCAATTTAATTCCACATGGCATTTTCATATCCTAATAATTTCTATTCATTTTTATTGATTATTTATTTTATTTCTATTCATTTTCAAATTATTTCCTTTGATTTTGATTTTATTTACGGATAATTTCTTAAGGAATAATTTTTCTATGTACGAGTCACATTTTAATTGGAATTGTTCGACACAATATTAAGATGATTATGTACATTTTTTATTCGGAATGTCAAATTTTTTCTCACATATAAGTATATAACATACATATATCACATGATTTCATCATTAGTAATGAATACTTCGTACATTTTGCATTTTTACCGTCAAGTTATTCCAATGAACTTGATTTATTGCAGCGTCCCCAACTTAAATTAACATGAATAAAAAAGTGAAATTAATAATAAACATTAAGACTATTCCGTGCATTGCACGGGTGCTAAAACTAGTGTAAAGGTGAAATACTCTTCCAATTCTTAGACATCTTCTACATTATTACTTTTTAGGATTAATGTTTTAAAATTCTTACCACAAAAGTAAAATTATTATTGGTTATGAATTTATGGTGTGCAATAGGTAAAAAAAAAAAAATTATATTGATAAAATTACAGTATTAAAGACGGCTCAAAAACAATATCAAAAATCATTATGAAAGGAATCTAAATTTCTAACTCAAAAAATCAGTAAGGACTTCCGTGATTGTTGATCTCTTAAGTGAGTGGTTAAAAATTTAGTTACTAACGCTCTGTTTGGCAAAACTAACTGAAAAGGTAGCTGAAACCTGAAAAGCTAACTGATAAGGCAGCTGGAAATTAGGAACTGATAAGGTAGCTGATTATATAAAAAAATGTTTGACAAACTAACTTAAAATGTAACTGATTTTGATGAAATTACGTAAAAGGATATGATAATTATTTAGTAATATAAATTTAAAGGGTAAAAAAGGAAAATCAAATTAAATCAGGTACCTGAAATCTCAAATGCTACTCTAGGTAGCATTTTATTTCAGGTAACTTATTTGGTTAAATAAGCTATTTGTCAAACGGTTTAAAAAAATAAGGTACCTGAAATTTTGGTCAAATAAGCTACTTTGACCAAATCAGATACCTGAAATGGCTTGCCAAACAGAGCCTAACTCTCGGAATAAGACAATCAAGTATATATCTACTTGTTATCTTGTTTTTCAAATCTGAACGAGATTATCTCATTAGCCGATAGGATAACCTTGATCAAAAGGATAGTAACCATGACACGTGACAATTCTCATCTTTTAAGCACGTGGTTTAAAACTCAATTAGAAACTTTTATGTATGAAAACCTCAAACCTAAGAAATCTACTAATTTACTTATCTCTATATCCGAACAAGATTAAAAATCATTAGATCCTTAGTTTAAAATGATTTGCGACAACTAATATGAATCATCATCCGAAATCGTTCAGAGTATCCAATACAACTTCACAACAAAATATATAAATGGGAAAATGCACACGGTGCCCTTAAGGTTTGCCATTTTGCACGAAATACCCAAATTTTTAATCCGGAAAACTTTAAGATATCATAACTCGTGCTTACGAGATCAAAATGTGACATTTTTTTTTTCAAAGAAATCGTCTTTTCGAGAACTACGATTTGGAAAAAAAATTGAGTTTGGAACTCGTGACGAAGAGATATGGTCAATCAAAGTTTATTCGGTCAAAAAAACTCTGACATGCAAAATCTCCTAGCCACGAGATCCAAATACGACAATTTTTTTCCAAATCGTAGTTCTCTAAAAGACAATCGATTTGAAAAAAAATCGTCACATTCCGATCTCGTAAGCACGAGTTATGACTTCTTAAAATTTTACGGATCAAAAATTTGGGTATTTCGTGCAAAATGTCAAACCTCAAGGACACCGCGTGCATTTTCCGTATATAAATTTAAGTAAAAAGAGTTGACAAAGATAAGAAATCCCCTATATACTAAAAGATTAACACATCTCTAAATTCTCCCGCTCAAATTTCCCGCCTAAGTGATATTTTACTTGACAATATTTATTTCCTAGCTAATTAATTACTCTTCACTATCTATATATACTATTGAACAATATTTATCTTCTAATTAATTTTGTAACATAATCATGGTTTAACATCTATAATTGTTCACTTTTACATAAATAAGGCTAATAAAATATTTCCTTAGGATTATATATGCAAATTTCTACTCTTTTTAAAATAGAGATAAATTGCATTTAGTTTAACTAATTGTCAAATTCTCTAATATTTGTATCTAAAATACCGTGCAATTGCACGGGAGCTATACTAGTTTAAAATAAAGGAAAATGATAAATACAGCCCTAAGGGCTGTATTTAAGGGACCAGAAAAAGAAAAAAAAAACTTAAATCAAGCATTAATGACATCAATTTACGCGTAATTGTGTCATAAATTCCTAATTTAATTCCATTTTGGAAAGTAATTTAGTTCTTAAATTAGGGCTGTATTTATCATTACCCTAAAATAAATAAATAAAAAAGGAAGTGGGTCAAGTGAAAAATGAGCAATATAGGTGTATAGTGAAGAATGCATTAATGGTGAAGTTGGAAAATAAATGGTGGACCTAAAATCTCATTTTTCTTGGTTGTAGAATTAATGTGTGAAGGGTTTCACAGGGACAGTGAATTAAAGGAGAAAATGCCAATAATGTTTTTGCACTAACTTACATACAAGTACAACCCCATTTTTTCATTTATTTTTACCTATTTATTACACCTTTGTCCTGTCCTTTTTCTTCATTTTTCTGGCCCTTTTTTTAAATAAAATAACAAGGGATATTTTACGGTGTACTCTCGAGTTTTTCGGTTTTCTATGGTGTGTCTCTATATTTTTGAAATTTTATGGTGTACCCCTGAACTTTATACATTAGTCTACATAATTACCTTATTTGTTGTCTTTAATATATTAGTTTACTAACTAGTACAGATCCCGCGCCATTGGGCGGTATATAAAATTTTTATTTTTTTAGTGTATTAAATTTGCACACAATAAATATTTAATATTTCTCTCTTTTGTATTTTGATATGAAACAAAAAATTTGAAATGAAAAATTAATCAAAGAGAATTAAGTTAAGGTGTGATTTTTTTTAAAATGATTTTTTTTGTCACGAAACTAATAATAAATACTAAATATGTGTCAAATTATTATCTACAGTAATATATTATAACATTATTAAAAAATTTAGCAACATCTACAGTAATATATTATTGCATTATTCAAAAATTTAGCAACATCTATGGTAATATATTATTGCATTATTCAAAAAATTAGCAACTTATAGTTTATAGTTTAAAACCAATTTTAATTTATTTTAATGAAAAAATCACAATTATGAATTTAATTAAATCATTAGAGTTTAATTATAAGAATATATTCATTGAAAATATAATAATGTAATGAAATAAAGTTTTACTTATTGCCTTATTTAGCTAGATGCCTTTTGGAGGGAAAACTAAGAGAATTTTTATTCTCCTAGTAGTAAGGGGGATTGATCTATTAAATCGTTTATTTACCATTCTAATTACTCGATAACCTACTCATGTATTTATTAATTCGCCGAATTACCATTAAACCACCAAATAGTATATGAATCTAACCAAAATTTTATCAAATCTCCACTATCATTTCATGAATCATAACTGAAGTTTTTGATAGTAGTTTGTATTTATTAAAAGTGATTTGTGATGCATTTCACATAGCACGGTGATACAAAATTAATAAGTCAAATTAAACGTCAAAATACGGTTATTTGATATTAATAAAGTTAACGAAGAGTTAAAGAAGGTCATAATAGAGAAATAACTAAGAAGTTTACGGGTACAATGTAGAATATAAAAAATGTAAGGGTATAACATAGAAAACCGAAAAACTCAAGGGTACACCGTAGAATATCCCAAATAAAAATTTATTAGAAGAACGTGAAACACGGCACTTATAAAGGATATGTATAATTGAAAATCAGTTTAATGGAAACCAAAGAAAAATAATTCTGTTATAAACTAGGGATCTCAAAACTTGATCTGACAATTCGGTTCGTCTTCGTTTCGCTATCTTAATGCAGCATTTGAGGGTTCTTTCGTTTGATTCATTAAATATTCTCATGCTTATTTATATATTATGGAAAATATGAAAATAGTTTTATTAATAATTTCTCATTTTAATTATAAGCTTAAGGTGAACTAATACAATAGTTAGATAAATAGATAGTAATGTCATGATATCGATTAGTGGTGAAGCTAGGGGGACTATGTTAGCAGGGATTGTCACCCTTCTGGCGATTGAGATTTTCGAAAATTTTAGTTAAAATTTTCGATTTTTTTGCAAGTGTACTTTATATTATTACTTATCAGCCCTCCTAAGCTCAAATCCTGGCTTCGCCACTGATATCGATGCTCTAATGTGTTTTGTATTAGACAAATTTATCGAGTTATCAGATACTTAATTGTTATACAGATGCAAGAAAGTAATAAAATAAATAAATAGATCACATAGATTTAAGGTGATTTACTAACGATGTTATAACTACCTCGAAACTTAAATCATATTCTAATAAATCCGACTCCATGACCCGATTTTTTTTAAAAGCAATGTGAATAGAAATGGATGTTGTATTGCATTCTTGTTCCTCATTAAACTTGAAGAATTTTTCTAACAGAATTATTGTCTGAAAAATTGTCTACAAAACAAACCGCCGAAATCTTCAATTATTTTGTTTAGACCTTCCAACTGCTAACTACTCAGACTCGACTCGACTCGACACGACTCTCATTGTAATGAGGTTGGAAATCGGGTTAATAATGAGTATCGTATGTTATAACTTTATCAATTAAGTAATTAGTTAACATTCACGATACTTTTATTTTAATCATTTGGCTAAGATTAAAACTTAATTCCGAA
>VHZZ01000129.1:199099-213277 GCA_009801015.1 Silene noctiflora
AAGGAAAATGTGTGGTATTTTGAACCCCGTGATTTTCAAGGTGGTGACTTGGTTCGTCTCTTTTACAACAAGAGCTCTGGTCCTCTTACTCAGGCCCATGAGTTATGGGTTCATGGGGGTCATAATGGTTGGGCACAAGGGCTATCAGTTGTTTCAAGGCTTGTAAAGTCTGAAGACAACGCTGATTGGTGGTATGCCGAAGGTACAGTTGTTTATTTGTTACTGTTCCTTGACTGAAATACTGCAGTCTTATTTTTTTTTTTTTAGCTATCTCTTTCTGCGATTTTTGGGCATATTCTGGTTGTTTTGTAGTATTCATGGTATTAATTGTGGCAATGTGTCTAGGATAACCTCGTAATCCTGTAGTCGTTAGCAACGGTGGATATAATGTGAATGCTAGAGTATTATCACCTCACTGAATCTCATGTACAACTGTAACTTGTTCTCTTGCGCCATCCTTTGGTTTCATTCCCCTACGTTGCAGTTCGAACCCATCTTTCTAACTTTTGTAAAAGAATTACTTCAAATGTCCAAGCCGTGGATCAGGGTCGCCTGTGAGTTACCATTGATAAGCCAAGAATCTTTTTATATTCGTATTGGGCGTTTCTTATGCTCGTAGGTCATAGCGCGCCTTGTGATCTAAGTAGTTGGATTTTACGTTTTTGAAATATTTTATCTTTGTGTAGTTATTGTTCCCGATCAAGCAATTGTGTTGGACTGGGTCTTTGCTAATGGGCCACCACAGCAAGCTTCCCTCTACGATAATAATAACCGTCAGGATTTTCATGCTACTGTTCCCAAATCTGTTCCTGATGAACATTACTGGGTTGAGGAAGAAGAGCGAATATACAAGAGACTTCAGCAGGAGAGGAGATCTAGAGAGGAGGCTATACGCGTTAAGGTGACTCCTCAAGCTTTTCTTGTTATCCAACTATTGTTGTAATGCCTGATATAACCGGTTCGGTTTGCTGATGTTCTATAGTTTTGAAATCTAGCATTGTCTGATTTTTTAATTTCTTTTGAAGTTGGGTGACAATTAGGGAAAAAATCTGGCTTCTTTTTGTTTGTTTTTTTCTTCTAAAGTTGAGTGACGATTAAGAAAGAAATAAGAAAGCTCTTGTGATTGCTACTGATGCTGCCTTCTTCAAACGACAAATTAGCCAAAACTCTCAGCTTTTGCATTGCACTGATTCATGGCTCATTTTTTTTAATATGTTTGGTGGGCTATGATTATCATATCTGGACTCTAATATGGCTTACATGTCACAGGCAGAAAAAACTGCTCGAATGAAGGCTGAAACTAAAGAGCGAACGTTGAAGATGTTTTTGCTTTCTCAAAGACACATTGTTTACACAGATCCTGTGGATGTTAAAGCAGGACAGTACGTTACAGTGTATTACAATCCCTCTAACACGGTTCTGAATGGAAAACCAGAAGTTTGGTTTAGGGGATCCTTTAACCGCTGGACCCACCGTGGAGGTCCATTGTCCCCTCAGAAAATGGTGCCTGTCGAGAACTGTTCTCATGTCAAGACAACTGGTTAGCCTGAATCAACCGCTAATGGTAGAACTATATGGCTGATAGGTGATATCTGCTTAATTGAGTGTGGACTAAATTCTCCAAGTTAGCTTGCCTAACAGACCTTTTACTTGGGATTCTGTCAAGCAGTCAATTAATTAGATGCCCATCATCATGCTCTGTTGGGTTTTCCGAAATGACCATGATAGATCATTTATAGCTCTTCATGTTTTCTAATGCAAAGTTGTTGCTGCAGTCAAGGTGCCATTAGATGCATACATGATGGATTTTGTTTTCTCTGAGAAGGAAGACGGTGGAATTTTCGACAATAAAAGTAGGATGGATTATCATGTGCCTGTGTTTGGAGGAATAGCCAAAGAGCCACCGATGCATATTGTGCATATTGCTGTAGAAATGGCTCCTATTGCAAAGGTTAAATGCTCACTGACCTACTTACAACTGTGAAATGTAACAATATTTTTGGTTAGTTTTTGGCTATTCTATTAAAGTGTCAAGTCATTGTGGATATAGGCTCGGGCTTTGCTTATTTTTGAGGCTGGTCACGACTTAAGTGTAGTATAGGTTAGAGAGCAGACAGATCAATTATTTTAAAACCTTAGAACCTCTTCAGAATGTACTTCTCCTCTTTGTTGAATAAGACTAAATAATGATGCTGAATGATAGATTAGGGATATGAAAGACAGTTGGTTCTAGATTGGAAAAGGGAAGTTATATAACTCATAAAGAGTAGTTTTCATATAGAATTGTGTTATTTGCCTTTGGTTGCTTTTTGTAGAATATCAGTGAAATTAGTAACTGCCTCGATCTTTCTTCATTCAAATTAACAATTTGAAAGAACCATGCCTTTTCTTTGCATTTTCCGTCTTCTAGATGCGTAAAACAAGAAAAGATGATTCTTGTGTAATTACTTATATATGTTGTTTCAAGCTCCAGTTGTTTTTGCCCATAAGTATTTCTAATTTAAATCTGTTATAGGTTGGTGGACTCGGAGATGTAGTCACTAGCTTATCTCGCGCTATTCAAGAACTGAACCATCACGTTGATATAATCCTTCCAAAGTACGGTTGCCTGAACCTTGACCACGTAAGCCACGTTTTCTGAGTTGGGTTGATCATCATATATGCATTTTGTTAGGCTTCTATTTCTTACTAAATTTAATAAAAACAGAATAGTTGAACAATTCAAATTATGAGTTTCTTGCATGGGATTGGAACAGGTGAAGGACTTCCATTACAAAAGGAGCTACCCATGGGGTGGCATTGAGATAAAAGTATGGTCTGGGAAGGTGGAAGGCCTTTCTGTCTACTTTTTGGAGCCTCAAAATGGGTAATAACTCTCTTAGGCCCTCAAACTGTGATATTGCATTGAAATCCTGAATTTGTGCTTAGTTTTTCTTGTCATTATTTTTGTTCTAGAGCTTAGGATTCTAAACATGTAGTAAAAACGAAGACCTCTGTCAACGCTGTCTGAGGTGAAATTTAAACATTTGTTCACATTGCATGCGTTCTTTTTTATTCTTCCAATTCGGTTACAGTCTAGATGTTGCAATCTTAAACTCTTAAAGACTAGGTATAATCTACTGCCATTACTTGATATCCCAAGTAATTCTGTATCTCGTATTCTGGCCCTTTTATCCCAAGTCACTACGATTCATTGATTTCATGTCTAACTTCTTCAAAATATGATTGCTGACTTTTATTTGTTTGAATTTTAGTTTTGGTATTTTCTGCTTAAATGTTGTAGTACTTGTAGTATTTGAATATGCTTTGATAAGTATTCATGCTCTTTTATTCTTTGGCAGACTCTTCCAGAGTAATTCTGTCTACATTGGCAGAAACGATGGCGAGAGATTTGGTTTCTTCTGCCATGCTGCTCTTGAATTTCTGCTTCAGAGCGGCTTTCATCCTGTAAGTTTACATTGTTATCTCTTCGATCTGTTTTTCTGGCTTACAAGGTTTTCCTATCCTTGAACAAGCCTTTTACATTAGTTTACCAACAGATGTCACTCTAGCACAGAACAAATGAAATGACACGATGGACTGTCGTAAAATCATGGACAATAGCTTCTTCAATACCTGCAACACATTCTTTGTCCCTTCTATTAGTGTATTACGTTTCTCTTATTCGGCCAGGACATAATCCATTGCCATGATTGGACAAGTGCTCCAGTGGCATGGTTGTACAAAGAGCATTATGGACAATATGGTCTAACGAATGCTCGAGTTGTCTTCACTATTCACAATCTTGAATTTGGAGCGTATTTTATCGGACGAGCAATGACGTATGCGGACAAGGCTACTACAGTAAGTCTTTATGTTAATTGCTTAATATCAAGTACCGGTAAAAGCGCTATGTAGACAATACCCATGGGTGGATTTGTTGGATTGACTTGAAATTTTTGATTCTTACACGGAACAAATGTCATTTATAGTAAAGCATGTTCTATCTTGATCTCACCTCTAACGAAGCCAGTATATGGCTAGCCTTAAAAAAAAGAGAGAGAATTAGGCAATAAAAGTGGACCGAACTGAGATTTTTGACAAGTGAATGATAAATATGGTTCGTGTGGTTATTGCTGACGATATCATATATTACCAGGTTTCTAATACATATTCAAAAGAGATTGCTGGAAACCCTGCAATTGCTCCACACCTAGGCAAATTTCACGGTATATTGAATGGAATTGATCCTGATATATGGGATCCGTACAATGATAAGTTCATACCGGTGAGTAGTTCATTCTGTGATTTTCCTTGGAAAAAGGGTGAAAACTGAGTGCGCTTCATTTTCATATCATAACTTGTCCTTTCCGTGATATGTGATGGCATCGTCTCTCATGATACTAACTGAATGTGATGGTGTGTGTGATATCAGGTGCCCTACACATCTGAAGATCTTGTTGATGGCAAAAGAGCAGCCAAAGAAGCCTTACAACAAAGGCTTAGCATAAAAAAGGGTGATTTCCCAATAATAGGGATAATCACACGCTTAACTCATCAGAAAGGAATCCATCTTATAAAGCATGCCATTTGGCGCACCATAGAGCGTGGTGGACAGGTAACTTATCCCCTGTTTTGTTTGTCAGTGTCTCTAGTGTGAGACGGTTTCACATTCGAGACCATCTCAAAGAAACGTATTCCTGATTTATTTATATAAAAGTTTCTTGAGTGACCGACAGAGTCCCACGTTAAGATAATGTGAGACATAGCATATAACAGTAAAACTAATAAAAAGGAAAAAGACGGAATTAAAAGATAATTGCATATTATGTGAAATATCTCACGATTACCGTTTCATATAAGATTAGTGTTTAGTTATGGTTAATGGTTGGTCTCATTATGTTTGTTCAGCTTCAGTGGGCTACCATTGTGCTTGGTCCATAGCGCAGCGCTGCAGTCCATTTTAACAGTTGGTGCATATATGCAGATTATATTACTGGGTACTGCTCCTGATCCACGCATACAACGAGAATTTATCGACCTTGGCAACCAGTTGCATAATATACATCATGACCGTGCTCGCCTTTGTTTGACTTATGATGAACCTCTTTCACATCTGGTAATCATAGACTAACTTCAAATATACTCTTTAATTGGCACTTTATTTAGTGAAAGTATATACGATGTCCTTGTAAACTAAGTGTGTTGTTATAATGTTATGTAGATATATGCAGGCGCTGATTTTATTCTTGTTCCCTCGGTATTTGAGCCATGTGGCCTTACACAACTTGTCGCTATGAAATATGGTTCGATACCAGTCGTTCGTAAAACTGGAGGTAGGTTTGTTTCTCGCTAATAATTATATAAAATAAATAAATAAATAGTCTTAAATCTCAAGTACATCAACCCTGTTATGAGACTGTTTTCATTGCCTTAACTTGTTTTCCGTCGTATGTTCCCTTTGTTTGTGGACACCAACCCCTATATTTAGGAACCCGTCTTTGGCATTAAGCGTGTAGAGCATTGAGCATTCTTTGATGTTGTGAAGCATTTTAGCTATTTTTGTTTTTGTCAAAGGAGCCACAACTCACAAGGAACTAAGCTAACTGACATCTCCTAAGCGTCCTCAGTCGTAGATGAATTAATGGGGCCATCAAATTTTCTGGAAGCTATTCGACTGAAATGTCTGACTGTCCGTCACCAACCGGTATATTGTGTTTTTCACAAGTGGAAATTGTGCATGAAATTGTCTATCTTATTCTGTGATGCAGGTTTGTATGATACTGTATTTGACGTTGACCATGACATCGAGAGAGCAAAGGCACAAGGTTTAGAACCAAATGGCTTCAACTTTGAAGGGGCCGATCAAGCTGGTGTGGATTATGCTATCAATAGGTAATTAATTTAATTGACGACTTAATTGATACGTAACTCCTACCTTTCCTATACGCGTTTTCTTTTAGCTTCAACCTTTTAGAAGTCGTTTTAAAACTCCTATACCTTTTCCGACAAACCTTGCCGTGTGAATTCAGGGCTATAACCTGTTGGTATGATGCCAAGGAATGGCTCAACTCATTGAGAAAGCGCGTGATGGAACAAGATTGGTCTTGGAATCGACCAGCTCTCGAGTATATGGAACTCTATCATGCAGCGCGCAAGTACTGATGACTTCTTCAGGCACCCTGTACAGTTAAAAGTATTTGAAGGACGAGAGACCAGAAAGGCTACAAATTTAGTTGGCCATTGAGTAACTCATTTCTACCACGTGTCCGGAGTCACTTTAAGAGTTACATTTTTCATTTTCACCTCCAAATAAATAGTATTAAAACCATTTTTGGTGAGTATCTGATTTCCGTCTCTCATTTAATTATCGCACACCGGCTACCTGAAAGGCCATCCATTATTCCTCAAAATTTGGAAGGCCGGTTTATCCAAGTTAGAAACCGTCTGAGCGATATAAGGACATTTTTGAACCAAGATATATTATAAACTTCAATATACAGTTTAATGTAAGCCCGTTCGAGAGGCCTTAACAGGACGCGTTTCTATCTCTCCCTTTTTTTTCTATTACGTGTCTGGACTCGTTTCAGGAGACCCTATCGAATTTCAATGAAATAACAAATGATAAACCAATTTCAACAAATATCCGATTTCCGCCCGAGACTGTTTTATCTCACACCGGCAACCTCAAATGCCCTTTGTTGCTTCTCAAATTTCGTGAGACCGCTTTCTCGGATACGAGAAATCATCCGTGTGATTTACATACATTTTTGTTCTACGACCTTAGAATCCCGAAAAACGTGTATTATACAGTTCAATTTGAGCCGTTCGGGGTCGTGTTTCTTTTTCTCCTATTTTTCGACAACGTGTCCGGGGTAGTTTCAGGAGTTACATTATTCATTTTTAGCTCCAAATAAATAGTATTAAACCATTTTTAACGAGTAATTGATTCCCGTCTCTCACTTAATTATCGCACACCGACAACCTGAAATGTCATCTATTATTCCTCAAAATTTGTGAGGACTTAGCTGACCTTAGAAGTCATTTGTGCGATTTATAACATTTTTGTTCTGGAGCCCTGAAATGTCGAATACTGTGTATTATATATTTCATTATACAGTTCAGTGTGAGCCGTTCAGGAGGCCGTAACAGGTTGTGTTTCTATCTCTCCCAGTTTTTCTACCAATTTTAACGAATATCCAAGTTTTGCCCTAAACTAGTTTATCTCACACCGACAGCCTCAAATGTCCTCTGTTGCTTATCAAATTTTGTGAGGCCGCTTTGTCTAACCCGAGAAATCACATGTGTGATCTACGAACATTTTTATTTCGGGAACTTAGAATCTCAAAAAACGTGTATTATACACTTCAATTTGAGCCGTTAGAGAGGCCGTTCCTGATCATGTTTCTTTTTCTCCTGGATTTTCTACCACGTGTCCGGGGTACCATTTGGAGTTACATTATTCATTTTCAGCTCCAAATAAATAGTACTAAACCATTTTTAACGAGTATCATATTTCTGCCTCTTACTTAATTATCGCACACCGACAATCTCAAATGTCATCCGTTATTCCTCAAAATTTGTGAGGCGGCTTTATCTTACCTGGAAACCGTTTGTGCGATTCAGAGACATATTTATTCCGGGACCCTAAAATCTCGAAAACCGTGTATTATACATTTCAATTTGAGCCGTTTGGAAGGCCGTATCAGGTCGTGTTTCTTTTTCTCCTGGATTATCTACCACGTTTTCGGGAACGCTTCAGGAGTTTTTCTATTCAATTTCAGTCTTAAATCACAAGTATTAAACCAATTTCAATAAATATCTGATTTTCGCCCTAGACTGGTTTATTGCACTCCGACAACCTCAAATGTCCTCTGTTGCTTCTCAAATGTTGTGAGGCCGCTTTGTTTGACCCGAGAAATTATCTGCGTGATTTACGGAAATTTTTGTTCCGGGACCTTAAAATCCCGAAAAACGTGTATTATACACTTTAATTTGATCCGTCCGAGAGGCCGTTACGGATCGTGATTCTTTTTCTCTTGATTTTCCACTACGTGCCCGGGATAGTTTCAGCAGTTACATTATTATTCATTTTCAGCTCCAAATTAATAGTATTACACCATTTTTAACTAGTATCCGATTTTCGTCTCTTATTTAATTATCGCACACCGACAACCTCAAATGTCATCCGTTATTCCTCAAAAATTGTAATACCGCTTTATCTGACCCAAGAAAACGTATGTGCAATTTACAGATATTTTTATTCCAAAATCTTGGAATCTCGAAAACCGTGTATATACCCTTCAATATAAAGTTCAATTTGAGCCGTTTGGAAGGCCGTATCGGATCATGTTTCTTTTTCCCCCGGTTTTCTACCGTGTTTCCGGGGTCGCCTCATGAGTTACCCTAATTCAGTTTCGGCCCCAAATACAAGTATTAAATCATTTTTAATAAGTATCCGAATTTCGCCCAAAACTGGTTTATAGGACACCGGCACCGTCATATGTTCTTTGTTTCTCCTCTAATTTTGTGAGGCTCCTTTGTCTGACCCGTCAATTCATTCGTCTGATTTAGAGACATTTTTGTTCCGGGACCTTAAAATCGCGAGAAAACGTATATTATACATTTCAATTTGAGCCGTTTGAGAGGTCGTTCCTGGTTGTGTTTATTTTTCTCCTGCTTTCCACCATGTGTCTGGATCGTTTCAGGAGTTACATTATTCGTTTTCAGTTGAAATATCATCCGTTATTCCTCAAAATTTGTCAGCCCGCCTTAGCTGACCTTAGAAGCCGTCTCTGCGATTTATGACATTTTTGCTCCGGAACCTTGAAAGTCGAATATCGTGTAGTATACATTTTATTATACAGTTCAATGTGAGTCGTTCGGAAGGCCGTAACATGTCATGTTTCTATCTCTCCCAGTTTTTCTACCAAGTTTCTAGGGTCGATTCAGGAGCTACCTATTCAATTTCAGCACCAAATAACAAGTACTAAACCAATTTGAACGAATACCGATTTTCGCCCGAGACTGGTTTATCACACACCGGCAGACTCAAATGTCCACTGTTGTTTCTCAAATTTTGTGAAGCCGCTTTGTCTGACCCAAGAAATAATCCGTGTGATTTACAGAAAATTTTGTTCCGGGACATTAGAATCCCGAAAAGCGTATATTAAACACTTCAATTTGAGTCGTTCGAGAGACCGTTTCGGGTCTTGTTTCTTTTTCTCCTGGTTTTCTACCACTTGCCCGAGGTTGCTTCAGAAGTTACATTATTCATTTTCAGTTTCAAATAAATAGTAATAAACCATTTTTAACGAATATCAGATTTCTGCCTCTTACATAAATATCGCACATCGACAACCTCAAATGTCATCCGTTATTCCTCAAAATTTGTTAGACCATTTTATCTGACTCTACAAACCGTTTGTGCGATTTACAGACAATTTTGTTCCGGGATCCTGGAATTCCGAAAATTGTGTATAACTTTAATATGCACTTCAATTTGAGCCATTTGGAAGGTCGTATTAGGTCGTGTTTCTTTTTCTCCTGAGTTTTCTACCATGTTTCCGAGGTTGTTTTAGAAGTTACCCTATTCAATTTCAGCCTCAAATAACAAGTATTAAACCATTTTAACAAGTCTTTTATTTTCGCCCAGACTAGTTTATTGCACACTGGCAGCCTCTAAAGTTCTCTGTTGCTTATCAAATTTGGTGAGGCTGCTTTGTCTGACTTGATAAATCATCTGTGTGATATACGAACATTTTTGTTCCGGGACCTTAGAATCGTGAAAAACGTGTGTTATACACTCAATTTGAGTCGTTCAAGAGGTCATTCCGGGTCATGTTTCTTTTTCTCCTAATTTTTCTACCACGTGTCCGGAGTAGAATCAGGAGTTACATTATTCATTTCCATACCCAAATAAATAACATTAGAAGATTTTTAACGCGTAGCTAATTTCCGTCTCTCACTTAATTATCACACATCGACAGCCTGAAATGTCATCCGTTGTTCCTTAAAATTTGTGATACCGCTTTATCTGACCTTCGAAATCGTCTGTGCGATTTACGGACATTTTTGTTCCGAGATCCTGAAATGCCGAATATCGTGTATTATACAATTCAACGTCAACCGTTCGGGAGGCCGTAACAGGTCGTGTTTTTATCTCTCCCGGTTTTTCTACCACCTGTCTAGGGTAATTTCAGCAGTTACTCTATTCAATTTCAGTACGAAATAAAAAGTATTAGACCAATTTCAATGAGTATCCAATTTTCGCCCGAAAGTGGTTTATCGCACATTGACAGCTTCAAATGTCCTCAGTTGCTCCTCAAATTTTGTGAGGCCGTTTTGTCTGATGCGAGAAATCATCCATGTGATTTACGGACATTTTTGTTCCGCTACCTTAGAATCCCGGAAAACGTGTATTATACACTTCAATTCGAGTCGTTCGAGAGGTCGTTCCGGGTCGTGTTTATTTTTCTCCTGGTTTTGTACCACATGTCCAGGTCGCTTCAGGAGTTACATTATTCGTTTTTTGCTCCAAATAAATAATATTAAACCATTTTTAACGAGTATCCGATTTCCGTCTCTCACTTAATTATCGCACACCAACAACCTGAAATGTCATCGTTACTCCTTGAAATTTGTGAGGCCGCTTTAGTTGACCTTAGAAGCCGTCTGTGAGATTTATGACACTTTTTGTTTCGAGACCCTTGAATGTCGAATACCGTGTATTATATATTTCATCATACGGTTCAATGTGAGCCATTCGGGGGGTCGTAACAGGTCGTATTTCTCTATCTCTCCCAGTTTTTCTACCACGTTTATAGGGTTGATTCAGGAGTTACCCTATGTAATTTGAGCACCAAATAATAAGTATTAAACCAATTTCAACGAATATCCGATTTTAACCCGATACTGGTTTATCACACACTGGTAGCCTCAAATGTCATCTGCTGCTTCTCAAATTTTAATTTGTGTGACCGCTTTGTCAGACCTGAAAAATAGAAAGTACCATATATACCTTGATTATTTATATACCTATTTTATTTGTAAGTGTCGCATCATTTATTTACCTTTCTATACTCTATAGACTTGTCAGAAATATCATTTGTTTACCTTACTACATTATCAAATTGAAAATTTCAAAAACATTGGAGTAACATAAAGAATTTCATTAGTTTTATCAAGGGTAAAGTTTATGATGACCCACCTTAATTAGATGCTCAAACCTCATTATAGAAAGTACTACAATAAAGTCAATATTAATTGATGTTATAAGAATATTATATTTAGATTTAATATGAAGATTAAACCATTAAGGTTGTGATTGTATGGTTTTAAGCTATCAATATGATATAAGTGGGGTGTTCTTGTGTAGGGCACAATCTTAAGCTTCCTTAAGAGCCACAGAATATGCTCTGATCTTTAAATAGATGGGAAACTGAGATGACTAGCATCTTGAATTATGGTAATTTTATGATCAATTGAGGTAGCCTTTTGACTAGGATGAAAGGGAGATCTTGCAAGATGCAATTTTTGTAGTGCGGGAATATTTTTCCAAATTGTCCTTTAGGGTGGCGGAATAGAGGGGTAACATCCGTCAACATTAAAAAGTAACGAGAAAATAACAAGTTAGTTTGTCGAGTTTTACATAGTTTATAACATATGCAAGAAAGATAATAAGAAATGTAAGGAACAAACAAGCAAAACATACAATAGATTTACAGAATGAAGAAATATTTTATTAATATTGAGGATTACGGATTTTGGATTCAAAATACAGAAGTTATGATATGAATAACTGATAGGATAAGGCAAGTAAAGTATATAAAAGTAGCTTCTCATACTAGTTGTTTGAAATGACAATTAACAGATTTAAGTTATAATTCAACAAGTACGTGGTGACTCCTCTAGCCACCTTATGTGTTGCCTAAACCACATACTAACGAGGCATAACGCTCGTCAACATTATAAAGTACTCTAATTGTTGGTGAAACATATTATCGTGATGGTCAATAAAGTCGTGAACATAGTCGTATAGGCAGTGGCGTTTAACTCTTTAACGATGTTTTGAAAGTCGATGATTTTCATGTCTCTATTATCCGCAAGATAAATAAAAGTTGCACAGGCGCATTATTTATCAGTTATCAGTAAATCTCTTTTAAGAATTCGTGAATGACATAGTCTCGGTGATTTAGAGGGATTACCCTCTATCGATTTTTGCATTAGAAAATTTCTTTTAATAACAAAATTTAGATGACGGGTATTTGTAATGCTTGGAATACGACATGGATTTGCCCCTTGGAGATTGACGATGCTTTTCTGGTATGGTATGACTTTCATTTTGTTGGTTTTGAAAGAAAACTTTGGGAAGCTTTGTTCATTGCTATAGTTACTCTTATTTGGGAAGTGAGAAACGAAGCTATTTTTGAGAAGAAGGCACCTAGTTGGTCGTGTACATTAGATAAAGTGTTTATGAGAGTTGGGTTGTGGTGCAAATCATGGAAGGAAAACCTATCCTACACCTTAGAAGAGTGGCTAAATAATTGGAAAGCGATGAGATCATGGAACGAGAAAAGGATAGCACGGAGAACGAATCTTCATCTTGGTGGTGTTTGAATACGTGTTGATGTTCTTTAATGTCGTTTTTCTTTTTATTCTTTGTTGGGTTGTTTTTTATTGGTTTTTGTATCTTTGTGTGAGACCTTACTCGTTGTAGGTCTCTGGATTTATCCCTTCTTTTTAATCAAAGAAAAAACAAAATTTAGATGAATTATAAACTTGTCACGGGTCAAATATTTGACCTATCTTTATCTACCCTAATAATTTATATTTAACTCATCATAAATTTCTGACGGATATTATGCGTCACAAATCAGAATTTTTAGGCATGAAAATCCAAGAAAGTTTGTACATGTCATCAAAGGAAGGCAATTCCAAAAGAGAAGTTGACCCCTCACACTCAACACTTAACACTAGAATGCTGACACAATGACACATCCCACACTTATTAAAGTCTTTACTCTTATTATTATTATTATTATCTCCTAGTTTGCCTCTTTGCAATTATTTCCCAATCCTAGGGAAGTAGAATAGCATTTAAGTTTATGACCACATTCACTTCAAATTATTTTTTTGGGATATTTTACCGTGTATTCTCGAATTTTTGGGATATTTTACAGTGTATTCTCGAATTTTTCGTCGTTTATTTACCGTTTTAATTACTCGATAACCTACTCATTTACTTATTAATTCGCCGAATTACCATTAACCCACCAAATAGTATACAAATCTAACCAAAATTTTATCAAATATCCATTATCATTTCATGAATCATAACTGAGGTTTTTAATAATAGTTTGTGTTTATTTAAAGTGATTTGTGATGTTTTTCACATAGGATAGTGATACAAAATTAAAGGTCAAAATACGGTTGTTTAATAGTGATAAAGTTAACGGCGAGTTAAAGAAAGTCATGATAGAGAAATAACTAAGAAGTTTATGGGTACAATATAGAATATAAAAAATGTAAAATTACAACATAGAAAACCGAAAAATTCGAGGGTACACCGTAGAATATCCCTTAATTTTTTTAGTTTTTGTACCCTTTTCAATAATATTCTTAAATTGAGACACTTCTAAATTATACCTATCACATGCATTTAACTTATTTATGAAATGAGTTGAATAACACTGATATATACAGTATACAACAGTCTTATTTAAGTCATTTTGTATTCCTAAGTCGTCTTAAACTTATACGGAGTATACAAGTTGAATAAGAGTAACCTAATAAATAAGTTGGCATAAGATATATTTTAAATAAATATGTGAAACTATTGTTTGAAAAATTGTTAGGACATAAACATTCACAATTTAACTTAATTTATTAGAAATAGAGAGGAGAAGAATTCATAAAGCGAATTGTGTATTATTATTGTTCGTGATCGAAATGAATACAATGGTACTATATATATATTTATAGTTCTCTAAATCATATCAACTAATATCGCAATATAATATAACTTATTCTAATACTGATATTATTCCGATTACGGTATATTACGATATATACCGTAATATTATTCTTACATAATTTCAATTAAATCCCCTATTTACTAAAAGAATAGGTGAATCTAGAGATTTTCCCGCTCAAATTATTTAACCTATAAATTGGGCCTAATATTTTTGGATATTTTAT
>VHZZ01000129.1:231533-241588 GCA_009801015.1 Silene noctiflora
AAAGAAAACAAAGGTGGTAGAAAACAAAAAAAATAATGTAAGGTAGTCTTTTTACAAATACCCCTAAATATAAGGTAGTTTTTGACAAAAAAAACTTATTTTTATATAAAATAAATATTTGCCTTATCATCCTTTTTTGGACCCTCATTCCAACATTTTTTTTGGCATTCTGCCAAGCTAGTAAACATCTCAAATATGATCGAGAAGTAAATTATTTGTTCCATAAATTTCAAATTTACTTTTCATTATAACCCTTAGTACCCATTTATTTTCGTTCCTAAATTATTGTGCTATGTTAATTACAACACGTAAATATGATCGAGAAATAAATTATTCCAAAATAGCATGTATAAACTTATTATTTGCTTCCTTATTTTTTGTTTTATTTTTCACTCAAACCTTATGTTGTTCACAATTAACGGCGGAGCAAGGATTTTTTTTCGTTAGGAGGCAAAAAATTCCAGCGGGGGTGAAAAAATAATCTCATAAGGTAAATTTGAATTTTTTTCAAAAATTTAACTAAAAATTTCGGATTTTTCCATTTCTAGCCTCACACCATTTAATTTATAGCTTCACATACTCACAAGTCACATGCACCTTTTTCTTTTCAAAAAAAAAATCTCCCTTAAATTAATTTTACATTTTAATTTGAAAAATACACAAAATTACAAAGTACGAGTACTTATACTCATAAGCAAAATAACTCAAGATGCAATAGGACAACTCAAAAACCAGCATATTTACCTAGTCACCTTTTTCAATCATTAAACTATTTAAGCCAAATTTTGTGACATATAAACGTTATATAACTATTTAAGTTGCATAAAGATGTTGATGATTAGATCGGGAACATCTAGTTCACATGCACCTTTTTCTTTAAAAAAAATAAATAAATAAATAAATAAAAAAAATAAAAAAATCTCCCTTAAATTAATTTTACATTTTAATTTGAAAAATGCACAAAATTACAAAGTACAAAGTACTTATATTCATAAGCAAAATAACTCAAGTTGCAATAGGACAACTCAAAAACCAACATATTTACCTAATCACCTTGTTCGATCATTAAACTATTTAAGCTAAATTTCGTCTCCATATGAAGTGTTGATGATTAGATCGGGAACATTTAGTTCGCAAAACAAGCGGGTACGACAAACGTATTTTCATTTTTACCCAACCCAGCAACTCGCGAACAAGTTCCAAACCCATCAAAACCACTTATCTAGAAAAAATATATCCACATTTTGCTCAATTCTTGATGAATCTTAAATCACAATTTTTCACCACTAATAGTAAGCTAGCATAGAGGGTCCTAAGTCCCAAAGTTAATATCAATTGTACCATGCATAGTACATCTACTATTACAAAAGCATATATTTTAGGAGAAATTGGTTGTCCCACATCTCTAAATTAGCGGAAATTCTGGTTTAAAACGACAGTATCCATCTTACTCAAAACAGATCAAGTATGACAGACGAAACAAAACAAAGATGCATAGTGGCTAATAAAAAGTTTATCTTATATATACAAGCAGTGATGGATCTAGAGGGGCTAGCATGACCACTCACGATCGGAAATTTCGATGTTTTTAGTCAAAAAGTTCACCCGTTTGCCCCCGCTGGATTCAATTTCTAGCTACGCCACTGTATACAATTTAAGCATAGATTTGACCGACTTATCAATTTAAGAAGTGATTGTAATGTAAGAAAGAAATATCTGAAAACATAAAATAAATGAGAATCACAAATAAGAAGATAGTAAAAGGTCCTACAGAAACAAATTTGTGAAGCACTGCAATTTCTAAATCAATGTCAATCTTCTTTCAAATGATAGATCAAGTTTGTGATGCATCCATTTTATCAGACATTTTAGCCTTCTTTTCAGCAAACTTGCTTGGCACATTATAAATTGAGTAAGTAGATTATAAATTCGATGTACTACCACCAATTTTATAGTTTTTAAGCATTATAATAAAGTTTATGAGTTTTGTTTTAAAAATTATGAGTTTTATTATAAAGTTTCTGAGTTCATTTACTAAGACAATTAGCTCAAAAAATTACAATAAAACTCAAAAACATTAAATATAAACTTAGTTAAATTTGAGTTTTGATCAGAAAAAAATTAAAATTTAACATATAAACTTTTATAAGCTCAGAAAAAATACACATATGCTCAAAAACAAATAAAGTTTGGGGTAATAAGCTCAGAAAAAATACATATATGCTCAAAAACAAATAAAATATGAGGTAGTACATCCGATGTAGGTTCCTTTTTCTCTTATCAATTACGACGAGTATGGATCATTTTTGTTTCTTTCTCTTCAATTTCATGTAATAAAACAATTGTAAATCTTTATTCCTTCTCCACCACATCAAATAATTAACTTTAAAATTACGAAAAATTCACGTGGTATCCTTGAATTTTGTCATTTTGCATATGGTACCCAACTTTTTAAGTTTGTTTACATTATACTCTCCATGTTTAATTTTCATGCACAACATACCCTTTTCGTCGCTCTAAAAAAACTCAATTGCATATAACTCCTAGACCGGAATTTAGAATCAACTAATTTTTTTCCTAAAATGATTATTTCGAAATCTACGATTTGAGAAAAAAAAATTGCCGATTGCCATTTTATAGGGTTTCATTTAACGAAAATATCAAATCAATCATATCATTTTAAATTTCCGAATGACCATTTTCGTTTTATTAATTTATAAATCTCGAAAAGTTAATCAATTTGAAAAAAAATAAAAAAAATTAATCAATTCCGTTTTCTGGTCTATAATTTATGCTCAATTGAGAATTTTAAAAACGATAAAAAAGGATACGTTGTGTTTGAAAATCAAATTTCAAGGATATCATGTGCATAAACTTAAAAAGTTGGGTACCACGCAAAAAATGGTAAAGTTTGAGGGTACCACGTGAATTTTCTGTTAAAATTACTCCATCTCGGAACAATTTTTTGGTTATTACAAAGAAAAAACAAATGGAAAAGCTCGGAAGGAAATGGAGAGAATTCAAATTAATGAATTTATTGAATTAGGAATGAATTGACATGCAAATTTCATGTGCACCATTTTTTGTGTAGAGTTAGTTGTGTTTGCCAATTATAAACTCTACCTATGATCAATCCATCATCTTTCGCGGAATTATGAAAAACGAGTATTTTTATTTTCGAGCCATAATAATGTAGTCCTGGCAAAAAAAAAAAATCGAACCCGAAAAACCGATCGAAAATATTTGAATTGATAGCCCATCGAACACCCGATACGAGTAAACTAAATAGTACCCGAAACCCGACTCGGTCCGAATCGAGCCGAAACTGAACTGAACTCAATAATAATCGACTGATACCCGAATATATCTGAACCGATTGATTTGGATGAAAAATGTTTATTTTCTCACAAATACACTCATATTTAGGTTTTTTTTTCATTGATCTTTATTTATTAATGATATTATGAATTATTACATTCAAATTGAAAAGTATAGGGTACATTTAAGTTAATTTAATTACCCTCAACTGAGGAAAATATGAACCAAAACACAATTGAATTGAAATAGACCCGACCTGAACCGCACCTGGCTCGAAATAGCACAAACCGATCAAAGTTGCTAATCGAAATGAACCTGGTCGAAATCGAAATCGAAATTTAGATCAACTCGATTTAAACAGAACCGAAACTGAACCGAATGACCCGTTTACCAGGTCTACGATAATGTAAAAACAAGATGTGTCCATCAAATACAAATCTCCTCAACCATGTTATTAACAACTTGAAAAAAACACATAACATACATGTTTCTATCGAGACTTGCTACCATAGCTTAAGGCATCTCGAAAATGATCTCCCGTCTCAGAGAGTCTCCCCTACTTGGAGGAAAACGATCATCTCCATTTCCTTTTTGTCCCTTTCCTCTCACAGAAATAAACCGCGAAAGATTTTAAGTTAAGACGGTCTTAAGCAAAACCAACTGATTTAGGTATATCACCATAGTCGCACCATGCAATATAAAGAATGTTGAAGGGGAACATAAGAGTCATATGGTTTGAAACGGAGATACCTAAAGGTTTTAGAAGTACTTTTCAAGTCGAGTTAAACATAGACAAAACAAGTTGGATACTCCATTCCGAGTCAAAACAAGGCATATACTGGCTACACAAAACGTATAACCTTCATAATTGGCAGTTTTCGATGTTCTTCTGAAACTGGTGAGATTTACTGCCGAAATTTTGTTAGTAAAGCCAGTTTCCTTAGAATGACTCCTTGGGTGTTCAAAACCTTCAAAAATGACTTAGAATAGAGTATAAAACTTATTATTTCGTCTATTTTAAAACCACCGCTCGAAAAGTACTCTTGTTAAATCATGCAAACGGGCCTGGCCTACTCGTAATGCCTTTATTGTTCTATTTCAAACCATATGCCCCTTCAATTACCGAGTTGGCTGCATTGTCGCTCTCTTTACGCCGAGAAAGACAATCCAAGAACAGCTGCAAGCTTTAAACAAAGAACAAGAGATAAATAGCAGTTGCCACTTCATCATGATTCATATCTAGCAGGATACGGATCGACTACACCTGTACTATCTTAATACTATCCAGAAAGTCGCCTTTCGCCTAAGGTATCAGCCTGAGATTATCAGACAGTGAACTGTACGTATCAAGGAGTATGAAATTGGGTAAGATCATATTACTTACACGGTTACACCCTTGTCATGGTTATCAAGCACAAACATAGGCAAAGCACCATTCTCATTGTCAGCCTTGAACTCTACCAACTTGCTGATCGCCCTCCTGCGTGAGGACTGGGAACATCCCCAAGTAATCTCGAACTCACACTGTCATCCACATCAACAAAACTTAATATCAGGTAATGTTTTCATTGAAACGGTTCATCAAACAAGACAATATACGTGTAAACCTTTCTATTCTGCAATTGACGACAAGAAATTTTTAGGTACACCATAGAACTGGTATACCATTGCATCATCACAGCCATAATCGATGAGAAAATTAGAGTGAAAGATGTATAGGAATTTATTTCATCAATTAGAGTGTATGATAAATCGATTGGATTTCTAAGCTAGAACAGCATCATATCTTAGCTCCGAAGCTGGCCACCGTACCTGATCCAACTGGACCTTTTATGGGGAAAGAAATCACAGTTAGTGTCTACATTCCCCATGGAGTAAGTGGAAATAATAAACCATTTCTTTTGCATAGTGCAACATCTGCTCGCAAGTTTCGAGTATTAAAAACAGAACAACAAACCATTCACAACCATTAACGGCACAATCAAGACATGTTTACATAAATTGATATTGTGCACTAAGATTATAAACCATTTCTTCTGCGTTGTGCAACATCAGCTTAGAAGTTTTGAGTATTATAATTTATAAGCAACCGACAAACTCATTCACATCCATTAACTGCACAATCGGGACATGTTGCAAATAGTTGATAGTGTGCGGTAATATCACATGATTCACATCATATGAACTCAAATACGGTGTATAACTTCATCGCATCCCCTTGGACCCTCTAACGATTTCCAATCAAATTGCCACGGAGACTTAGAAAGTTGGCCCCGGCGTGATAATAGCCTTCAAATTTGACTTTCCGGCACCACATAAAAAGCAGTATAGCTATAGCATGTAGTCGACAATTCACATTACCAACATAGAGTCAGGTCAGAATCAATGCATTCCACGCAATACAAACAAACTTCAGATCATAACAGGATACCCTATGATATACAATCCATAACACCAATGTTTTTGTAAGAAAAAAAAAGTAACGAGCACCCAATAAGAACGAACTTCAGATCATAACAGGATACCCTATGATACCCAATCCATAACACCAATGTTTTTGTAAGAAAACAACATAACGAGATTTAACAATATTAACGACAATTCAACACGATTCATATCCTCCATTCCTCCAACAACAATGTATAAACTATAGTCCACTAGACGAAAAAGATCAATACCTGCACATTATATCCTCCTCATATTTCAAGCTATCAATCAAGTCAGTTGAACTCCTATATACAATCCATAACACCAATGTTTTTGTAAGAAAACAACAGTAACAACAATTTAACAACATTAACGACAATTCAACACAATTCATATCCTCCAACAA
This sequence comes from Silene noctiflora, assembly GCA_009801015.1. Taxonomy (NCBI): domain Eukaryota; kingdom Viridiplantae; phylum Streptophyta; class Magnoliopsida; order Caryophyllales; family Caryophyllaceae; genus Silene; species Silene noctiflora. Next base: position 237,685 of record VHZZ01000129.1, read on the forward strand.
CAATGTATGAACTATTGTCCACTAGACGAAAAAGATCAATACCTGCACCCTATATCCTCCTCGTCGTTCAAGCTATCAATCAAGCCAGTCGAACACCTATATTCTTTAGGCAACAAGCTCCTAAGTGACACCAAACTCTCGACATAAACCACGACATGATCGACATCACAAACACTAACCGTCTTCACATGCCCACCAACAGGATCATACAAAACATGCTCATCATCATCCTCTCCAAGCAAAACCACCTCCCTGCTATCCAACGACACGACCGGCCGCCTCGGCCCACATTCCAAATCAATATTAAACACAGTACTCCAACATTGTTCAAAACCCTCATACAACCCCCCACGTTGAGTAAACACCCAAATGTAAATCCGACTCAAACCCGTCTCAAACCCACCAAAATGCAACACAGACAACGCCAAATCCCCTCGATACTCCCACAACGAATGAAACTTTCTCTCCCCACCATCAACACAAACCTCAGGAACCTCAATATTCTTGAAACACTCTTTACTAAAATCAAACCCCAACACAGAAAAATTATCTTTCCGCTCTCTCTTATACACACCCCAATACCCAACACCATCAACAAACGTACACATCTCACTTGCCCACAAGGTGTTCGACGAAATGGCTAAACCAAAACGCAGTTTTTTCCAGCAATTCCCTCTTATAGAATACACCTCACACATCGCATTAGCCGAACCCGTATACACAACCCTCACCACCTTATAATCCAAACCCACATTCTCAATCCCCGACCCGACACCGAACCCGGAATAAAACTTCACCATTGGAGGCCCATTAAACAACCCAGAAACTTCCGAATACGGCAATTTAACAGTCTCACATGTCGAAGGATTCCATATATATGAATCACATCGTACATCACTCGGCCCATTATAAAACCCTAAATACACAACAATTCCAACAATCCCATTTACCGAATTTGAATTAATCAATTCAACTTTCGTGGGTATAAGAAGAGGTGAAACGACGTCGTATGGTAAGGGTAATATTGTCGTTTCGACGATTGAATTGGATTGAATTGATGCAATTGAGAAGTGAATTGGGGTTTTAAGAGAATTTTGAGGGTGTTTGAGGAAGAGTAATTGGGGATTTTGATCAGATCGTCGGTAATATGACGTGGAGAATAAAGCGTCGGAAGAAATGAGAAATCGCCATGATTTACAGACGGATTTGAAGCGTTGGAGGGATTTGGCGGGTAATCGGAGAAGAATTTCCGCCTCGATTTCCGGTGGGAAGATTGGTGTCATAGTCGTCATAGTAGACATGATCGAAAATGAAACAACCGTAATGAAATTAAAATGTTGTTACTGAGTTACGACTTACGAGTTACGACTTACGAGTTACGACCGTACTTGAAAATGATCGGTTTTATTATGAAATCGTAATTATATTCTTAAAATCTTGAATATGATGGTTTTTATTATCGACTCGAACTTGTATTTTTGAAATATTATTGAAATTTTGAAAATGATTGGTTTTATTATGAACTCGTATTTATATTCTTGAAATTTATAGAAAGATCGTAAATCTCTCCTAACTCGTATCTTTATATTCTCGAATCTTGAAATATACAAAGATAGAATGTTGTTGGGTGGTTTAGGGTTGCTTGGTGAGCACTGAGCAAGGAGGATTTAATTAGGTTGAATTCACATAAAAATATTCACAGATTCTCATTTGAGACGCTACTATCTGTCTTAAATTTAAAACGGATTAAGTATTATATGACTTGTGTATATAAGATAATTAGATAAATACGTTGATTTTTCGTATTGCATTCTTATATACAAAAGTGATATATATTTGATTCGTCTTAAGCTTAAAATACAGATAGAGTTCTTAAAAGAGACTAACTAAAAAACGTTATAACTTGTTTCTTGGTGGTTTTCAAGGCGATACTTTAATTATATTTTTCTTCATTTATATATGTTTTTTTTAAAACAAAACTTTGTATATATATAAGTTTCGTTTCAAAGTTTTGTACATTTGACGGTATTTACTGTCAAGGTTTGTGAAGTTTGACTCTCAAAAGAGAATGTAACATTTGATTTGAATGAGATGGAGTATATATTAAGCTTATTTCTAATTAAAATATGACTAGAATTAAGTAAATGAAATTTGATCTAATTAGCTATTGATGAGAACCTAGTTGATGAGGAGCTAAGATTATTATAATAGTGTCAAAAGTTGATTGTATTTTTAATTTTGAGTAAGGTGGTGTTCTTTTGGACTTAAAGTCATGCCCTTTAAGTTCAGTTCAGTTCCTATAAGTTCAGTTCAGTTCAGTTCTTATAAGTTCAGTTCAGTTCTTATATGTCCAGTTCAACTCCTATAGGTTCAGTTTAGACAAGTTCCTACAACTTATATTAACTATAAATTCATACCCGTTTTCTATTATTGACGAATTAAAAAAAATAGTTGGTTTTCATTTAAATCAATGCAAAAAAAAAATCAATATTAAAATTATTCTATACAAATTATTCTTAAAAAAAACGACCCTTATAATTTGTTTATGCTAAACTGTCTGCTCATTAATTATTTACAAGGTTACCTATCTCATTAATATTTTTACCCTTATTTCACCTATATCTCCCTCATTAATTTCAACAGATTCATGCATGTTTGAAACGAAACGTAAGCAAGCTATGTAGAAGATAGAAAATAACATAATAATAAAAGACAGTTGGCAAGACAGTGAATTCGATAATGTCAGTGAAAATGAAGATGAAAGTGACGAGGAGGATGATGATATGGAAATAGATGGTTAAGGAAAAAAAATATATAATATGTAATATGTTTTTTTATTGTGATGGATTGTAGTACTTCTAAAAAAATTAATTTATATAAAGCGCAAAAGTTTTATAGTTCAGTTCGAGTTCTATAAGTTCAACTCTTATAAGTTCAGTTCAGCTCCTATAAGTTCAGTTCAGTTCAACTCCTATAAGTTCAGTTTCTATAAGTTAAGTTAAGTTAAATTTAGTTTAGCTCCTATAAGTCCACTTCAATTCAGTTCAGTTCCTAAAAGTCTAAAAGAACAGGGCCTAACTGATAAACATTGTTAGTGGAGTTGTGCATCGTAACTGGCCAATACTGCCTAGCCCAGTGTCGTGGTTGAAGTTCAGCTACTCGGCTAGCCCATAACACAACCCGTCCTCCTCAGGTCGCGCTAGTGCTCACATTTCATAGGGTAGCCCAATTCTGCACTAGGAAAAATAAGGCAAAGGGGCGCCAGCAGCGGCCTGGACTCGGGCTTAACAAACCAAGTCACCACTGGCATGGCCTAGTTTGGTCTCTCACTCGTGTCATGCCTGAATTGTTGAAACTGGGCCTATCCTGGTTCAGCGTACACCCCTAATTATTAAAACTTAAATATTTTTTAGTTATAAATGGAAAAAAACTGACCATCTTTTTTTTTTGTTTTTTTTTTTTTAAATGACAACAAGTGAGAAGAAATCCAGGCTCATGTATTTGGGCCAACTAAAATTCGAAAGCCCAGCCCACATATGATTTTGGGTGAAGCTGTAGAAGAACCAGCAAATCATAAAATCCCATGTGGGCAATCTCAATGATAAGAGTAACCACCTCAAGCAGATGGCAAATGTTGTGTTAGGTAAAACTAAATAAAAAGATAGCTGAAAACTAAAAAGTTAATTGAAATCTAAAAAATTAATTGACAAGGTAGGTAAAAATTAGGAGTTGATATGGTAACTAATTATAAAAAAAAAAAATGTTTGACAAATTAACTGAAAAGGTAACTAATTTTGATGAAATAACGTTAGGAGTGGGCACAATCCGGTCCGGACCGGAACCGGAATTAAAAAATCCGGTCCGGTCTCCGGTCCACCATTTTATTAGATCCCGGTTTCCGGTC
>VHZZ01000129.1:261916-273468 GCA_009801015.1 Silene noctiflora
TTAACTTCAATAAATACGAGCTTGGCAATCAAGTGCTGGAGGATGCACAGCACGCGCCAAAAAATTCCACCGAGCCGCCACGTGACGACATTGCTTAGCTACACCACAAGTCCACAGTACCTCATTTTCATACGACTACCAAAATTGAATGGAAACTTGAATAACCCGAGCTGTACCCGAATTCATAATCGGAACATGACTCATAGAGTCATAGGCTAAATTGTATCCGATTTGAGTGTTTATTATCGCATGAATATTTATGATTATTCTTATATACGTAACTTAATAACTGTACACTTGAAAAATGATTGAATCGTTCGCAATCTAACTTAATTGTTACAACTCCGAAATGATTAGCCTGAAATGACTTGATTTGGTTGATCCGTTTATCATATCGATCTCCAATAATTTCGTCTTGCCACCACATATCTAAGAATATTACTCTGTAAATATTTCGTAAAATGTAAAATGAGACAAATATATCGATTCATTTTACACAATATTTATAAAAAAAAAGTTTTATAAAACACCTTTTTTTATGATTACGAGACTCATAACCGCTACTTTTACTACGTAGATGTAGTCAAGTAGGGGTGTTAATGAGCCGAGCCGAGCCGAGCCCGAGCCCGAGCTTGACCTTGCTCGGCTTATGCTCAAGAACAAAACTCGAGCTCGAGCCAATATCGAGCTTGGAAAAAATGTGCTCGTTACAAAGCTTGCGAGCTTTAACTCGAGCTCGAGCCAAACTTGAGCCTAAATTAAGCCTATATAAAATTGTTTTTTTTTTTTCTCATTCAATATTTTCAATAACAAGTCTCGAAGGTTATATGTAAAAATATCTGGCAAATTAGCGAGACATTTAATACGTGTGATACAAAAATATAATCATGATAAAATATTTTTATGAAACATGAGGAATATCTTATGTAATCATACAAGTTCGAGCCGCTCACGAGCTTTTCGAGTCGAGCCAGCCTTTGCTCGACTTGACTCATTAAACTTTCGAGCCAAACTCGCACGAGCCGAGTTTTGACCGAGTTGATCTCGAGTAACTCCCAAGTTGTCTCGTCTCATTAACACGCACAAACCTCCATGTATATGTAATAGACCTGCAAATCACGTATATCAGGTAAGCAATCCGCGAGTATTCTCCAAAAAAAATAACGTCTAGGTTCAATGAACCTAAACAAACCCCTTTATTCTCCTCCTATTTATCTCTCTCTGTTCTCCTCTTCCAAATATTCAAACAATTTTCTCAGGTGAAAATCATTTACCTTTAATTTTTAATTTTTTGTTTAATTATTCAACAAAGAAATGGCAATGGCAGTAACAACTTCATCATCTTCTGCAATTCTCTCTCCTCTTCCTTCTGACCTCAAAGGTAAGTCCATTGTAAAATTGTTTTACGATAAAACATTGTTTTTATATATTCCGAGTATTTTAATCGAAATTAAACAAATGATTGAGACGGTACGTAAGTTATTGATTTTAATAATGTGATGTAATGATTTTTTTTTTTTTTTTTACGTTGGGTCCCACAGTAAACTCGTACGATGTTGTCCGCCACCAAATGTATCTCAATTTGACGACAAGACGCACGTGTGCGATCAAGCCGTTACGCGCCGCCGAGTCGCGGCGGAGTGACTCGGTTGTTCCACTCGCCGTTTCCTCCACGCTCGTTGCGCCTAAAACTGGTACTCCCTCCTTTTCATTTATACTCCCTCGTATTCTATATATTCTTCCTTATTTCCTTATTCGGTTATTCGAGTTTTCTTCCCTATTTCCTTTTTTTAGGTTGATTTGTGTGGTCCAAATTCAATGATATGTGGGGTAGTGTGTTTTGTGTGGTCCAAATTCACACGGGGAAGAATATATAGAATAGGAGCCAGTATTGTTCATTTAATTTCCGTTTGGTGTAACCCGAACATTTAGGTAAAACAGTTAGTCTAGTGTAAAACGGTTTTATAGAAAGGTAATGTAAAATAGACTTAAACCCTTAGTTCCGCCATTGATTCCAAATTAATTGGATTTGGATTTATAGTTAGGGTGCGAAAATTTTCAGTGGTGAACTATTAATAGAATATGACTAAAAAAATCGAAAATTTTATCTTAACACAAAAACATTAGAAAAACGGTCTCCGTTGAATTTCTTTTTTCCCTATAATGTCCCTAGTTCCGCCACCAACCCCGATTCCAAATTAATTGTCACCAAAGTTTGATAAGGAATAGAAGTGAAGATCTAATATTATGTCTGAATTAATTAAGTAAGTTGTACTACACCTAATAAAATAGGTACAAATTATGACTAAAAACAAAATGAGTACATTTATTATGTAAATAAGTACGAAATTACCATGTCTCGATCAACAACTAAAGGGTCACGAAATACAAATAAAAGGGTACGGAAGACTGGTCTCTCAATAACCTATCGAAAGACCGTCTCTCCCAAGTTTTAGTGCAATACAAATGGGATGGAGCGACAATTTTAGTTACGGAGTATATTGCATATTTGCATGTGGTGTACACTTAGCTGTGTTTAGGAGTTATTGATGTGAAATGATGGGAATGACGCTGGTAATGGTTGTATATTACAGAGGAGGAAGTGATCTTCGTAAAAGACGAAGAAGTTGAAGTGTTGGATTATGAGAAGTTGGCTAAGGAGCTAGAGAAAGCGTCTCCGCTTGAAATTATGGACAAGGCACTTGCTACTTTCGGAAATGACATTGCTATCGCTTTCAGGTACTTGTATTTCGCTTTATTTGATCCCCTTCAATTGTTTTAGATACTTCAATTGGTAAGCAGTTGACTGAGACGGAGGATTGTTGATATTGGTGTAGTAGCTAGGGTGATCGGATTTAGAAGTCAAGTTGGATGAGAAAAGTATTGTGTTAGGATAAATGAGGGATTAAATGATACTCCGTCTTAGCTACATTTATAGATGTTTGTAAGAACCTAGTCCGATGTTTTGGTAACAAAATGGTGTTGGGTGAATGTCGCCTTATACAAGGGACGCATGATGATGGAATACAGTTTATTGAGTTGTTTTGCTTTATTTAATCAAGAATAGAGTATCGTAAGGACGAGCATTGTGTTTTGAGTAGTTGGAAAGTTGCTGACATTATGTAGCAACCTAAAATATGAAGATTTCGCCAACAAGAAATGAAACGGAGCATCACCCATCAATCATCACGATGGCTTCACCAATTGTGTATTTTTGTTCATCAATTCATGTTTGCTGATGATTGTTCTTGCCTGCTTGTTTTGCAGTGGTGCAGAAGATGTTGCTTTGATTGAGTACGCCAAATTAACTGGCAGATCTTTTAGAGTCTTCAGCTTAGATACTGGGAGGCTAAATCCTGAGACATACCGCTTTTTCGACCAGGTTGAAAAGCATTATGGCATCCACATCGAGTACATGTTCCCTGACGCTGTGGAAGTCCAAGCCTTAGTAAGGACCAAGGGTCTTTTCTCCTTCTACGAGGATGGCCACCAGGAGTGCTGCCGTGTTAGAAAGGTTAGGCCACTTAGGAGGGCCTTGAAAGGGTTACGGGCCTGGATTACAGGCCAAAGGAAAGACCAGTCTCCCGGGACGCGGTCTGAGGTCCCTGTTGTTCAAGTGGACCCCGTCTTTGAGGGGTTGGAAGGCGGCGTTGGCAGTCTTGTCAAGTGGAACCCTGTTGCAAACGTTGACGGGAAAGACGTTTGGAACTTTTTAAGGGCCATGAATGTGCCGGTTAACACACTGCACGCTCAAGGGTACGTGTCCATTGGGTGTGAGCCATGCACAAGGCCAGTTCTTCCAGGACAGCATGAGAGAGAAGGAAGATGGTGGTGGGAAGATGCCAAGGCCAAGGAGTGTGGCCTTCACAAGGGTAATCTTAAGAATGAGGGGTCGGAAGAGGTTAATGGAAGTGTCCAAGCAAATGGCGAAGTCGCTGATATTTTTGAGTCCCCAAATTTGGTGAACTTGAGTAGATCAGGCATTGAGAATTTGTTGCGGTTGGAGGACAGGAGAGACCCATGGATTGTTGTCCTCTATGCTCCATGGTGCCAATTTTGCCAGGTCTGTTGCCTTGTTCGGATGTGGGTCTATTTTAGTGTTTATCTGGTCATTTCAGTTTGCGTTGGGTGATTATTGGTCGTGTCATTTTCGTGCTGTGTTTACTGAGGTTTTACTCATTCGTTACCTTGTTAAATTTCCAAATAGTCAATCAGGTAATTTCTGTCCAAATGAATGTCAAGTCTAGCAAAGTTCGGGCAACTAAAGGGTTGGATTGGGTCGACTTAAATTTCAGGTAACTTATATTCTCTTTTTATTTGAACAGGGTATGGAAGCCTCATACGTAGAATTGGCGGATAAGTTGGCCGGAAGTGGCGTAAAGGTAGGAAAATTCAGAGCAGACGGCGATCAAAAGGCCTTTGCTAAGAGCGAATTGCAGCTGGGAAGCTTCCCAACTATATTGTTCTTTCCTAAACACACATCTCAGCCCATCAAATACCCTTCAGAGAAGAGGGACGTAGATTCACTCTCGGCTTTTGTCAACGCTCTCAGATGATCAAAGTCACCGAAAAGGCTTTAATCCAAGACGAGTCCTTGGTACTTGGTAGTTATAGCCTATAGGCTTATAGCAGGCTTTGCTGTTCATGCTTAGTCCTTACCTGCAGATTTGCTTCTTTCAAGTCTGATCTGTTAATAGCTCTTTTCTTTCACTTTTTTTTTTTTCTTTTCGTGTTTGGCGGGTTTTGAAGAAGAGTATGTAGAGTTGGTGTTTTCATTGTGGAGGAAATGTAGGTAGAGGGGTGTACAATCAAAGTATGTCACATTTTTGGTGTATTAAAATAATTCATCAATAAAAATATGTTTTCTAGCCTGTCATGAGTAATGCACTGAACAGGTTTCGGCCTTGAAATCTCACCAGGTTGAGGGTATGGATACTATAATGACCGGAATTTGAGGTAGCATTGGTCGTATTTACAGACGATATAGTGCAAATCATGTTGCAATGATCGATTTCTGGAACCAGCTTGACAACCGCACTGGGCCTTCCTTCCTTGAGATCTCACATTTGCTGTTTTTATTCTTGGAATCATTTTCATTCTCAATGCCAGGCCTTTATAAATTGACGCCATTGTTCGAAACAGCTTTCTGCATCCCAGAAAAAAAGTTCTGTCAAGCTGTATAGTATATCAAACAACGTAAGCATTACTCCACGAAACAACGTAAGTGTTTAAAAAAATGGTGGCAGATTTACCAGGTAACAAAAGGAAAAAAAAAATGGTGGCAGATTTACAGGTAACTAAAGGGAAAAAAAAAATGGTGGCAGATTTACAGGTAACAAAAGCAGTGAGTGATGGAAAAAATGACCACAGTGGGAGTCGAACCCACGACCTTCTGATCCGAAGTCAGACGCGCTAATCCACTGCGCTATGCGGTCTTGATGTTATATACGCTACTTTTATTTGTAATTAAACGTATAGTCACATTCAAAAATAGCAGAAAATGTCAAAAATGCGGTGAACGTGGATCGAACACGTGACCTTCAGATCTTCAGTCTGACGCTCTCCCAACTGAGCTATCCCCGCTTGTTATTATATTTGACAATATTCTTTATTTGTTTGCAAAACAGAAAATCAACGGGTAGTTGTATATACATGTATTATGTGAGTGATATTGCATTTAACCCGTTTTACACAAATACTGTTTATAACAGATCATTTAGACAAATGTCATGGCCCGATCGAGTAATAAGTTACCAAATAAATCCATCTCGTAAATTTTCTTTGTTAGATGTGCTTAAAAAAAACAAAAAACAGTTTATTTGATTGTATGTTCGGACTTGTTGAGAGATTTAGCGCGCGCACAAAAAAAAGGAGATATACAAAGACATTATTATATCGTTAGTTGAACGATAAACATAAGATTATGAGATTGTAAAAACATTTCATAACATGTAATGCAAATATAGGAATCTGTTTGAAGTGTATTCTGGCAGAACTCGGCACCAGACTTTGTCAACTCGAAACCATTTTCTCAAGCTCCCGGCCACTGTGGACTAACCACCTGCCAGAAAAAGAATACTGAGTCTGATTACTTGCTACTCGTAAAACAGTAAATCTCTTTGTGTTTCTACTGCAGAGTAAGGTTAGATGCACGGCAAGACTGCGGGAGCAATTAAGGTGGTCGGGGAAATGTTGTCATTGTCGGACAATAAGCCTTGTACTTCCATAAGCCGGTTTGTAGAGATCCAAAGCTAAATAGGTTTAGGAGTATAGGACTAACCTCAAGGGTACTGAAAACCAAGCGCATTCTGCTTGCAACCACAGAAGGTTCCTCAGCATGCCCGGCAACCACCATCTGCTCTAGTTGAAGAGGCTTTACCGGAAGCCTGTGGTCATTAAGAAAACGAGTCAGTAAACAGTCTTACAGTCACAAACACTGGCAACAGCTTTTTTTCTTTTTTTTTTTAACTACTAATGCATTCTTGAAATAGACAAATGAGAGATCAGTTACCATGCCATTCCTCTTATATAATATGCTTTCGCAATGATGGCACAAAAGCCCTTCCACTGGAGCAATATATCTTCAGAAACCGGGGGTGAAGTAGACCATCTTACGATGGTTGGCTGTGGCGTACACAAGATGGTAATGAATATAATGCTGAGCCAGAGAATACACTCATCAACCTGTATTTGAGATAGAAGGCCAAAACAAAGAAGCCGGCTTTTTATGAGTACTGAGAATGAACACCACATCTAGAAGAAAATGTACACGCTGTTCTATCAGGTGTAAGGATGGTACAGCTTACTTCTCCGGATAATATTCTAGATTTCAGGCTAGTGCTCCCACCATAATTTTCCATGGCTTCAATTTCAGCTCCAGATTCCTTAATATAGATTAGCTCTTTCCTCAAACTCTCGTCAGTGCAACCTAATGCATATGCATTAACCCCGGCTCTAATGAACTCCTGTGGCATTGGAGAAACACAGTAATTCAAAGAGAGATCAACCCGGGAATGAGTTTTGTACTCTGAAAGTACTGCTTAATGAGAGAACAGTAAAAGACATTTCTAACTTTTAGATTATCAATCCCACCACGGTCAATCACATTGCGGTATCGTTTAAATAAGCTGATTGCAATGTTTGTTGATGAGCGATATTCATCATCGGATGAAACTGGATCTTGAGATTGGCACTGTACAAAAAAGATATATTCACACATCATTAACAAGAAGACTTAACAAGTCAGCATAAGAATAGTTTCCGATGGATTATCAGCGAGTCTTGTATGAGACATGTGAGACCAACCAACTCAAATGCTTAAATATTCCTCTGTAATTATATGGTTGATGGATGGTCTCCATGATCATCTCATAAACGTTCAGCGAACTCATACGACCTAAATACTCACCAGCCACCTCTTCGTAAGGGTGTAAGGGGACAGAACATGGCTCTTAAGTCGCCCAAGTCCTTGTACGGCAAGAAAGCACTTGTGTTGGAGACCTTCGCTACAAGAAATGCTTGGTGGACCAGGATAACCTATAGCATTGAATAATGGAGAGACATTTGCGATCTTGAGAGTCGTAGACTTGTGAAATTTATGGCTGTTCAAGTAACTCAGGCACTTGCTACTAATGCATCCCCTTGTATGTATCATCAGCATGGCTGAACCATGATACAACTGCCTGAAAGTTGCAAATTATACCTTTATAAACTAAGAGAAACACAATTTGATTGCCTCAACATTCAGCAGATTTTGCGGTTTAATACAATCAAGCAACAAATGCTAGCCTCGCTAAATACAATCACGCCTAAATGAGATTCAATAAACCTCCTTTTAAATGCACCCCTCAAGATCACTCGCGCTTAAATATCTAAACACCCATTATTCATGATTACTTTGTTGTGTGAAAGAAGCCACAAAGGCAGTACAATTACAAGGGAGAGGGGATTCAAAACTGCTACATATCGTCCACATACTCTCCTCGTTTTCATCAGTGTTATTTATCATTCATGGACATTATCTGCAACCCTTCCATAGTCCATACATCATACGCCACGGCTCTTAGTAGCTTCAGTTATGCAAAAAAAGAATCATCTTACACTAACAATCAAAATTCAAAATAGCACAAATGAACTACAACCAAAAACCACCAATTTACCATTTGCACATTGAACACACTAATGCACATGTCAGCTAGCATGACTGACTAGTAAAGACGTAAAGTCATGCGGGGTGGTACTCATTAATAGGACCTCAACCATCACCTTAAGGTCACGGGTTCGAATCCTGGCAACCTCAAAACTCCTCAAAAACTCACGAAGTGGAACCTCAGCACATGGAACGGGGGGCACCTGTGCACTAACCACTCTTCAAGCCCAATGGACATTTGAGTGAGGGAGCTGGGAGCGTAATAGGACCTCAACCATCACCTTAAGGTTTTGGTTGAGATGGTTCATCTATCACTCATGACCTCGGATCAAATCCGTCAGTAACATATTTGTCCCTCTGGCCCCCCTTTACATCAAAAACAACATTAAACACACTAACATTTCTTCACAGATTCATCAACAATGCCGAAAAACAACTACAACAGCAATTTATTTTGCAAATTCCACAATACAATCCTCAAAAAGATCACAACTTTATACAGTTCATGTACTTATACACCAAGAATTACCTTTAGACATGCAAACCCACAATAAAATTGCACAAACTATGCACTTAATAAGTAAAACAAAGCATCAGTAAAATCCAACATAAATTTACTGTTTACTATACTACAACATTATCGCAGTGCCTCAATGGTTCCCGTAAATTGCAGGGTAAGGGGGTCGGATATACGCAAACTTACTGCTTATACTATGTAAATAAATTGAAGGGCAATCAAAATAAACAAGAAATTTAGAAAAAGAATTCACCTTTATAAGTTAATATGACACCATAAAAAATATCAGAAGAAATATTAACAGCAGAAGCTCAATTTAGCAGAAATGCTATTTATTGGAAACAAAGGATGTAAAGAGAGGGGAAAATTAAGAGTTAAAGAATCTGTTGGTGTCATTGAAGCCACTAAATTAATGTAGAAATGTATGGTTATGAAAGATTTGATGAGATTTTCTTAATTTTGTGAAATTGATCCTGCAGAAAGTGAAAGGGGAGATCTTTTTTTTCAGATAAATGTGTGTCCTGGCTCTTTGCTTTGGGTGATGAATGTGGGATTCGAACTCGTATAGAAATGTCGCTTCTCGCGAACATATTAGCCCTCCCTCGAACTATACAGTATACGACCGCCTCCAAGTCTTAGACATGATGTATCCTCGTGTCTAGCCCAAGTCGAACCTTGGGCTCTGACACCACTTGTTGTGCGGAAGTGTAAATACTTTCTGTAGGGTCTCTGCTGCATCTGTGTCCACAGTTCATAATAGTACGATACTATCTGTTTCGGGTCAAGTCCTCACGGATTTACTCTTGAACTCCTTTCCAAAAAAACTCATACTATTATATTTTTTTGGACACTTATAAAACATTTTAATTGTCTTCATTAACCGAGCTTAACCGAACTCGTATACTCTTTCAGTTTTCTTGACATGCTACATTCATATCCTCAAGAGTAGTCAAGACTCTTACTTACACTTATCCTTTCTTGTAAACAAAACTTAAAATAGATACGTTCAACCTTTTACCCGTTAATCTAAATAGCACGGAATAAAATAAAAACATGCTCAAATCATATCTTCATCCCATCAAAATACAAGATAGAAAAGAAACAAAGGGCTAGAATTCAAGAGAGTGGCAGCCATTCACTGATGATTGGGTATATCTGACTCAAATTAGATCTTACCCACTAACTTACTTTACTCTCCACCAAACTCCCATCATTTTCTTTATTTTCATCTTTTCATTTTCTTATAATATAAAAAATAAATATATATACCCAGTTATAATCTCTTTTAAGACGGATATAAACTTACAAAAGTTTAAAGCGTTTCAATATTTAAAACGTTTTAAGTTTAAGATGGACTTGACGGTCCAAACCCGTCCTTATATTAAATCACTTACATTTGTAGTGCAATATAGCCTGTCTGTTATTATAACATGCATTGATGCATATATAAAAGACATTATTTTTTCCTTGATTAGATTAATTTGGGTGATACCCATTTTATCTTTCAGATTATATAACTGAAACAGAATCACAAAACTTCCTCATTTTCATTTTTTCTGAGGTAAAGTTTGGATCTTTATGAATTTTATCAAATACCCATGTTATTTTTTTTGAATGTATACATTATTATTAATGCTAATGATTTAATCTTTGATTAGTTTCTAATTAATTTCTATTGTTATTATTGTAATGTTTTGTATTGACTTTGCTGTTTGTGAATGTTCTGATGTGCATCAGTGCATTTCTGATGTAGAAAAAAGTGAAAAGTTTGAAACTGTGTATGTCATTCTGTTGTGCATTGAAGAAATTATGATGTACTCATTTTGGGAATATGAGATTGTTTATTTCAGGCATTTTGTTTTCTGAAATTGGATGTTTTTTGAGGTAATTTGTTCATTTCCGACCCCCTTACCCTGCAATTTACGGAAGCTATTAAGGCACTGTGGTAATGTTGTTGGATCTTAATATTATAGTATCAAGAACTATTGATGATGTCTTGACCTAGTGTAGAGGTGGAATATAAGACACGTGTTCGAATCTCCCTCCCCTCGTATTGTACTCATTTGTGAATAGAAAAAGGAAAAAGAATCTGTAGAGGAGTATTACATTTGGTGTATACTGTATACATTGTTCCTGGTTTGGTTGATTTGGAAAAGATATGGGAGTCGGGTGGGACTGTGGGAGCATGATGGTTCAATAGCACACCTACTTGGCTACTTAGTGACGGACCCAGAAAAATATGTTGACGGATCCTGCTGAACGTTTTTATGATTCTGTAATGTAACTGATGTAACTGAATAGTATTTCTATGATTCTGTAATGTCGTAATTTGAAGTGTAGATTATAGAAGGATCGTATTGAAGTTTGCAGAATAGTATTTGCGTTGAATACTGTATACTGTAAGTAGTAACTCTTCATGTTTACCGTGAGAAACAGCTTAGTTATTCCGTTAATGTTTTGTTTAATGTTTGTGCTCAGAGATATTGATATAAAGAGATGAGAGGAGGAGGATTATGGCAGCTTGGGCAATCAATAACCAGGCGTCTTGCTCGGGCAGAAAAGAAGGTTGCTTCTCGCCGTCATTTTGCTAGTGAGGCTGATCTCAAGAAAACAGTTCTGTATGACTTTCACGTTGCAAATGGCGGGAAAATGGTACCTTTTGCTGGTTACAGCATGCCGATTCAGTACAAGGACTCAATCATGGATTCTACTGTGAATTGTAGAGAGAATGGCAGTCTTTTTGATGTTGCTCACATGTGTGGTCTCAGTCTCAAGGGATCGGATTGCATTCCTTTCCTTGAAAAGCTTGTTATTGGTGATATTGTCGGACTTGCTCCTGGTACTGGAACTTTATCTGTGTTTACAAATGAAAAGGGTGGATCCATT
>VHZZ01000129.1:281916-295612 GCA_009801015.1 Silene noctiflora
ATGATAATGAACTAGGTAGAAATATGGGGTGGAAGGATGAGGAACACATTAACAGGAAGAAGAAATATCTCGTCTCTTGGGGGGAGTCATTCATGATCTAGGGGTTGTAGATTCGACACTCTAATGTGAGCATATAGAACGATGAAGCTATGTTACTTTGGCACCTTTACTCTGATTCATACTTATGTGTCCAGCACTTCGATATGATGTGAAATGAAACTTGGACAGTTTAAATTATGCCAAAAAATTGAACTTTTTTCACAATATAGCCATGATTGACCCTCTGAACCTGAGTCACATACTTGTAGCCTAGTTGAAGTAATATAGGTATCATGTGCAATTCTGTATGAATAAAACCAGTCAGATAAAAATTTCCCTTTTGGCGAAGTTGTTATTTGCAATTTGATGTAAGAACTTCATTTACGAAGGTAGTCTTGGAGAGCCAAGACGCTGATTGTTTCATAGTTGGCATTCTTTGCAGCCGGCGTGGCTTCCTTTAATTCATATTGCTCATTCTTTTGGACAGCTTCCGTATTAATTTGCTTTTTTTGTTTTTCCTGGTGAATGTAGAGTCATTGCTTTGAAATCAGTTAATATTTCAGTACCTTTTTTAAAACTAGCCCTAGTAATCAGTTTTGTTTCGTTGAGATATTTGTATATTCAACCCGATCTCCATGATTTTCAGGCCCTATGTGAAAACTAAAAATCGGGCCCTCCAAACTCCAAATGGTTAAATAGTCAACCAACCCAACTCACGCTTCACTTTGATGCATTATGTCCTGAGGTCATATGTGTGTTTCGCTGCAGGATTCATTCTGTTTCTCGGACTCATGATAGACCGTCTTCACAACTACATCAGAGAGCTTGAATTAAGACGAAAAACCATGGAGAATTTGAAGAAGACCGAGGGGAAATTTGATGGGCATGAGGAGGTAAAAGCTAGAGAGATGCAGGTAAACACATTCAAGGATATGATTAGGCAGATGGAGTCTGAACTTGAGACTGCGGTCAAGGAAGCAACCACCTCAGAAGCTACTGTTGAGGCTCTTAGGAAACAATCCGAAGGTTTGCTCCTTGAATATGACCGTTTGTCAGCTGAAAACCAAGAACTTCGGAACCAATTGCAAATTGCGGATCTAAAAGTTTCTCATTCAGCTGTTAAAAAAGACTCATAAGGAGATTCAGTAGGTTTCTTAGGTTCCGCTGATTTCATGCTAAGGGAATGATTTAATACTGATTGTTAACCGACACCAATGTCAAACATGAGGAATCGAGATGAGATAAATCAGGATAAGGGAAGTAGACGTGTAGGTTTGGTGAACTGTTGTCCTAAATTATGTGCTTGCGTCATTTAGATCTTTGCTCGAAAGCAGTGTGCATAGGGTTTCTTTTTCCTAATTTTTTAAATATTTTATGCCTTAATTTTTTGTTAATTATATAAATAGGTTGGATTGGAAATTTGGAATCCGTCCATCAGATACTCTTAACTTACCCTTTCATTGATTTTGCCATGGAGTTATTCATGTTTGTTCTAGTGTTATATCATAATAATTGCTGTTTATTGATTTTGCTCCATCCCGAAATTTTGAAGGAATTAATTTATGAGTAACTGTTGAAGGACGATTCTGCATCTTTTTTCAAAATTTATGGGATCTGAAGGTTTTCTTTTTAGTGGTTTCTGGTGCTATGATCTACTCCGAATATATAAATAAGCGAACTCTAATGTTTTTTCTGACAATCCTAAGCAAGACCAGTCCTCCATGTTCAGTGAAATGAAGGTCTGGTTTTCTGCAGTAGCTGAAATTTGCAACTTTTTTGTGATTCTTGCCTATGATATCAGTCAGATTAACCCTTCCGATGCAGTGACTAAAAGTTTACAACTGCCTATATTCTACCTCTTAATTTTGCGTCCATGGCATGCTCCCTTGTCGTAGGTAGCTAGAGCTGTCAAAGGCCAACCTGGGCCTGAACTGGCTGAAATTAACAAAGATCTGTTTGTAGTATAATATGTGGTTTCAGGTGATCTTGAAGATTATGTTACTAATCTGTCCTAATTAAGGGGCTGGATTAGATTCATTCGAGCTATAGGGTTCTTGGCAAAGCTTAAGACGGGTCCATTCTCGTGAAGTTGCTATACCAACACCGAGTACAGCAGTTCAGCAAAAAGCACCAGTCCAAGGAAAGTACCAAAGAGAGCCCTGGGATTATGAGCATTAATGCCAGCACAGTTGAACTTATCGTCAATGTCTTGAAGAGGATTGTCCTGCGCGCCTAATTACAAGCAAATGCACAGTTGCACAGGTCAGTCCATATTCTTCACCTTGATTTTGATCCGTTTTCATCACTGCTTTTAGTTACACATACTACCCCCATCTTCGGAATGTAAGGTCGAGTAAGACCTTGTGTAAAAATGCAACGATATAAAAAAAATCGCTAAAATAGTGTAGTGATGAATAAAAGTCTAATGGACGCAAATTTTGTAAAACTGGCTCTTCTAAAATTGTGGATAAGTATACTGACAAGAAATAATGTATTACAAACTTCTGCTGCCGGAACAGACAATAATTTGGTTACCGTAGGAAAATGTTTACAGAAAATTTTTAACACGTTAAAATAGACAGATAAATAATCCTGCATACATTTACAACTGAAACCGTCTTGTATGATCTCATCAATACTAAAACTCCGGCAAAATTGCTTGCACTTTTGGTTCTTGTAGCTAGACAATAGCTCCATACAATGAGATGATAACTCAGTTGATGGGCCGGGCTCGCTTGTAATTATGACCGGTTTTGTATCGGTCAAATTGGGCTCAGATATTTGGGTCGGAGTGTAACCTGGCCCACTTGGAAGTTTCTCTGTTTTGTCATTGCTCTTGCTTCTCACTGTGATCCAATCATCATCCTCAGCTGAACTCAAAGTAAATTCCAAAGATGAATCTTTTGCCAATTCCATTATTCTCTCCATTGGCGATTTTACGTTTCTTTCATGGACTACAATTTCCTGTAGTGAGCCCGATTTCTCCATGTTCTCCCATAGACCTGTATCCAAAACGCTTGTTGGTGTATCCGATTTGAGCTCATGGAACAACTCATCATCATTAAAAAAGGGATGCTTGAGGAGCTGGGTCACTGACCACCTCTCTTTTGGGTCTCTCTTCAAGCATTTATCCAAGAAATCCTTAACCCTGTCCGATAAGAAACCCGGTATATCAGGCAATGCACCGGTAAACCCAATCCAATAAAGAGCCGAAATTGGGTCTTGAGAGATGTTCAGCCATGGAGGCAACCCAGTAGCCATCTCAAGAACCGTGCAGCCTAAGGCCCATACATCGGCAGTGTAGCCTTGTTGCTCTCCACGTGCAACCTCCGGGGCCATGTACATTGGGGTGCCACTGCCAACTATCTCCCCGACAGACGATACCCACTTCGAACATCCAAAGTCCCCGATTTTCACCCCGCCACCCGTGACCAAAATATTAGCACCCTTAATATCACAATGCACCACACCTTTAGAATGCACATACTCCAGACCTTGAAGGATATCTCTTGTGTATCTCCGAATTTTGTCCTCACTTAAGCCACCACCATTACCTCGAATCACATCAATAAGCGTACCACCCGTGGCATACTCCATGAAAATATTGTAGATCAACTGACCATCTTCTAGAGTTACCTCATTCCCCCTGTATTCAATTATCCGATCACATTTGAGGCTCGAATGTATCTCCACCTCCTTTTCAAGAACACTTGATCTTGACAACGGAGCATATTTAACCGCGACGACATCCCCGGAAGGGTCGGCCCTTCCAAGGGATACGTCTGCAGAAGAGCCACGGCCTATGAGTTTGCCCTTCTTCCACTCCATATAGGAAATATATCGAAACGGTTTTCTTAGAGAAAATGACTGATAGTTTATGTTGATTGTTAAGGTTGGTTAGAATTATTTGAAGTGAAGGTATATATAGTATGTGTTTATTTGCATGAGAAAAAAAAAAAAAAAAAAAAAAAAAAAAAAAAGTGAAATGATAATATTTAATAATATATAAAATAATGATATAATAGGCCAATGGACGGCGTTGTAGTTTACTTTACTCCAAAAAATGACGGCTTCTGGTAACTTTGGAGGTATCTTCACATGCCAAAAGCAAAGAATCAAACATAGAACGAAGAATACCAAATGATAGAAAGTTTTAATTCATATTGTGTCGGAGTTTTCCTTATTCTCTCTTCATTTCAATTACAAGCATGTTATTCTCGATTAAACATTTGAGTTACGTTACTCAGACTCGGTTAGAAGTATCTGACACGGAACTCGGCTGTTTTTATGAAAAATATGCATGTTTTGGTTTAAAATGAGGTGTCCAGATGTCGGAATAGGTAGTCGGAGTAACATAGCATTTGAGTAATCATTTCTTCTGTAGAGTTGATGAAATTTTTGGAATTTTTAGTTAAAATTTTCGAATTTTTTTCGAGTGTACCTTATAGTAATACTATTTCGCTCCTTAAGTTTGAATCTTGGCTCCGCCACTGATAGAAACCACAACTCATATACTAAAACAATAAGTTCACCTTCATTCAGTTTAATGCAATGCAGTTCAGCTAGACCTGTCAAAACTCGACCCGACCCGCCCGACCCGTTTTTAGGGTTACAAACCCGTTTTTTCGACCCGTTACCCGTTTGATCCGAGCCCGAAATGACCCGTTATTTTAGGGTCGAGACCCGACCCGAGAGACCCGACCCGTTGGGTCAAAGATAAATCAAGATTTTTATTAAAATATTAATATTTATATATTATATTTGAAAAAAATTGTTAAAAAATTGTATTTTTATTATTAAAAATTACAAACATAAATAAAAAGTCAATTTTATATAACTTTTACATTACTTGATAATAAAATAATTATTAAAAAACTTTAATTTAATAATTATGTCAATATAATTAATGTAAACGTTGAATATGATTAAAATATTAATTTTAAATACGTTTTACGTTTTTAAAAATAATTTTTTTTAATTAAAAAAATAGATTAAAAAAGACTTTATAAATTATTTCTTGACCAGTATTCTGACCCTAACCCGACCCATGGCCCTGACCCGTATCTGACCCGACTCGTATTCAAACCGACCCGTTTGACAGGTCTAAGTTCAGCTCATCTCATCTCTTCTCTTCATAGATTAACTCTTATTTCAATTCAGTTCCATTTTCAGTCGAAAAAAACAGAGCCTAAGATTTTAGATATGAATTGGTTTTGCATCCGGTAAACCGATCCATTGTCATCCTCGGAATATCCGATTCCGGGTGCTAATAAGGTAGCAGGGATCCGCTGGCGGTAGCTTAGTACTGAATTATACGTATCACTTGGGTTGGATCTCACATGGAGGCACGTGAGAACGTGGTAAGAGAGCTTAGCCCAGGTGACCTGCATCAGTAATCTATAGTCTTAGGTTAATCATTATATTTGTTTTGGGATTACCATAATAATAATAATAATAATAATAATAATAAATAAATAAATAATAATACTATGTTTATTATTGGATATTCTTCTAAAAGTCTAACACCTTAGATTTAGGGTGACACCCTTTTTTTGTTTATTAATTTTGTTAAATAAGACTTTAGATTATAAAAATCAAAGCGTTTCCCTTGTGACGGGTCGGTATTTGTGACGGGTAATGCCACTCACAAAACGAATAAAGCAAAAGGTGGGGGCACCCCTCCACTTGCTTTCCTCTCTCCTCCCATGGGTCTTTTGTCTCACAATTTGGTACCCGTTTTCTCAAAGTGACGGATACCTTCCGTCACAAATAAGAATTGCCCTATAAAAATAGTTGATTTTGGCCAATTGTTATGGAGGATTATTTGAATTTGAATTATTGGTCTCCAATGATTATGAGATGTTTTTCCCCTCAAGTTGAAGCATGCTTCGAATTTGGACATCCTCGTTAGTGTTGTAGTACTATTTTGGTGTAAAAGCAACCATTAGGGCAAATTTGATGCTGACGAGTCTGAATATCATGACTCACGAGTAGGGGGGACAATTACTGACACGACCTGGAAACACGACACGAAATTAGAGAGTTTAGAGTTAAGACGTTGTGACCCATTTAAATAATTGGGTTGACACGACACGACTCGAAACTTAAATAGGTCGGGTTAGGGTTGATGTCTTTTGACACGAACCCGATACGAATAACCCATTTATTTAAAATTGTTATAATATATTTGGCTTTAGTCAATAATTTCACAAAACAACTAAAAATTAGCATTTCCATTCATCATTTTTGGATAATAGGGTTATAAAACATAGTTTATTGTATTAGTTTATTGGGTTAAACGGGTTAAGTGGGTTCAAAATTATCCACATAAAGATAAATGGGTTGAACAGGTCGGATTGGGCCCGTTTATATAATTGGGTCGGGTTAGGGTTGGGTAACCCGAAGTATATTGTTGACACTTACACGAAGTTTTGATTACTATTGGCACAATTTGAAACCGGATTTACCTTTGTTTTTCCTTTTTTTCGGAGCATTCAAAAGAGATTTCTTAAGGATAATGCTATAGGTATAGTATAAGATTTCTTAGACAACACAAGAAACATATTAATTAGTAATTCTTTTCCACTAAGAGAATAAAAATTCTCTTAGTTTTCCCTCCAAAATGTATCCAACTCAATAGGGAAACAATTAAAACTTTCTTTTAATAAACTATTATCTTTTCCATAAAATATAATCTTATTATAATTATAATTATACTCTACTCTTTTAATTAAATTAAAATTTATGATTTTTTTTCATTATAATAAATAAAAATTTTGATTTTTTTCATTATAATAAAATAAAATTGGTATTAAACCATAGACTATATGTTGCTAAATATTTTGCCATGCAATAATGATTACTTTGGAAAATAAATTAACACATACTTACTATTATGTTCGTAACAAAAAATTCATTAAAAAAATTACAGAAAATTATAAAATGAAATCCGTAATTTTATGGTAAAAAAAAATACTTTCATAAAATAAAATCGAGTGAAATATCAAAATAAAATGGAGTGAAATATTAAATATTAATAAGGTGTCAATTTAAATAATAAACTAAAAAATAAAATTTTTATATATACCGCGCAGTGGCGTGGGATCTATACTAGTGCTTAAACAAGAGATTAATAAAAGTTTAACCAACAATGAATGTGAACATCTAAAAAAAAAAAAAAAAAAAAAAAAAAAAAGTGAAAAGGAAATTCAGAAACACTGCATTTGACTGTAAAAGCCTGAATTGTATTGAGGTTTTGAGGTGTAAAGTGTTAAAAACCAGTTCAACTTCACTCTTCAATCCTACATGCCTACACACACTCTACCGTTATCTCGTAAAGCGAATTATAGGTAAATATCGTTTTAATTAAACTTTATAAATCCGCTTTGCAGTTAACCATGGGCCAATGGAATTTTATGCTTTTATCGGAAGTAATCCAGCTTCAGTAGCAGAGGGCTCGCTTGGATTGTGGTAATCAGATGAGAGAAAGACGGAATAGTGAAAATCTTATAATGCACACCTCAAATTATGATTTATAATATCGAGAAATCTTCATAGTAATCTCACAAGTCACAACCATTTTTGTTCATAAGAAAATATTTACAACCATATGATAATTAATGACAATTCAAATGCAAGTCGAAATTAAGCAGCTTCCGCAAATCCAACCCTTGCATTCCCATAGTCGAACACTGTGTGGTACCTTCCCATGAATACGTCTCCCAAAATCCTGAAATTATTTACCAAGACGCGAGAAAATTAATGGAATATTCCTAATACAGAGTACAGACCCGTGTTATGCAGGATATGCCGCTGTTCATAATACTTTTTTGTGAGGGGATTGTTCAGCTAAGGCCGAATATTGTGCCATGGCGTATACTACATGTGAAATAAAAATGGTTGCGAGGTTTGTTGTACTTGAGAGATTTGGAAAGTGTTTTAAGGATGTACAAATTACCAGAGAGGTCCGTGAGGAGGGGGAATATCCATAGCTGTGAATCCGCTAATGCATTGAGCGGCCTTTCCGTTTCCAATCTTTAGTACGTACTGAGATAGAGCACAAGTGTACAAATCAACGATTGATTGTGTTTACAAAAGCTGTAAATTACTGAAGTCGGCCGATAAAAATGAAAAGAGAGAGTATCGGTAACTGTGTCCAGACTTCTGAAGCATGATAATATACGGAGTAAGTACATACCTCCTCGGGGCTAAGTGAAAATTGTTTGCCAGCAATAGTAAACGAGATTGTAGGCATCTCGGAAAGTTTGTTACAGTCAATGGCTGATTGTCCCATTGGGTTCGGAATCCGTTCACACAACTGTAAGGTTTTTATAGAGCACAGTGAGTAAATATGAGCACCAAAAACACAATTTATAGCCTCCTTGTTTTTGCAAAGGGAGCAACCTACCTCATCGACATAGCTTATCACACGTTCGTGGGTTGCATTCTGCTGGAGTTGATTCTGCATCCACACAACAGACATCTCACAGGCAGAACACATAGCATCCTGTGATCTACCCTTTGAATTTTCAGAACTCTCCTTGTCAAGCACACTCTCAATCCCCGAACTGCAAGAGAAACAGCTGTTCATTTCATGTATGCTCTGAAATCGGACACAAAAACATACAGAACTGGAAACAAAGCAACATCTTCCCAGTATAAGCCTACATACCTAACACTTTGAGCTCCGTCAAATGTGCAGACACCAATTTGAGAGCACACCTTTTTGGGAGTTGCCTGTTAAAAATATGAAGATAAACTGAGAAAATTTAGCACAAACGTCAAGCAGTTTGAACCATGAGTAAATTGGTACACAAGTTCAACCAAGAACAACATCAAATTTTTTCATCTGTAAGATTAAATACGTAAGTCGTCTTTGCTCCTATCGTTTTTCCAGCTCCTTACAAGATAACGACACAGAATAAAGGAAGACAGACCATACGATGAAGTTTATATACTCGCCTGAGAAATGAGAAGGTCGATCATAATCTGCCCATACTGTTTTACTACAGCCTTGCACTCCTTACTGAGAACACCTGAACCTCCAATTGCCTCGTTTATTTGAGTAATGATTGTCTGCATATGATTCGTTTGGAAATCAGTGATCATGTAAGCAAACTATACTCCTATTATCCTATATCATTACTGAGGAAGGTAAGAAGTAAATTCAAAGAGAAAGATTAGGGATGACCGTGGGACCGGCCAGTAATGAAGTTCCGGAATCTGCAATAGCTGCACAGCCACCAGCACAATACCCTGAAAGAATGGCAGTGATACCGTCAACAAAGATGCATATAAAGACGACACTAGTTTGTAGCAAGATTTATACTTTTAAACTTTTCCAATGTCTACATCATGTATTACTAAGGATATACCTGTTGTTTTGCCGTCTATAAGGACATCACCCATGTCAAACTGCCAACAAAAATATTCAGTTTAATGAGAAACCTGATACGATTTGAGCGCCATGCCTATTATATTTGTTACTCCATCCATCCCATTTATATTGTCACCGTTTAAACAAATTTAACATTGTGATCAGTGATTTTAAATAAATATAGAGAAATTAATGATCAAAGGTGACGATAAAAACTGGAATGCAGGTACAATATGAGTACCTGCCAATAACCCTTTTTCGTCACAGGAGCGTATGTGTGTTTGCCTTTGTAGTGCTTTGGGTCAGCTCCGCCAAACACAAGTTCACCACCTTCCTCCTCTTCTGCATTACGATTCAGCCAAAATGAAAATACTGGCTCTTTGATAAGCCCTTGCTTTATCATGTTGTACCTGCAAGACGAGCATATAAAATTTGAATGGGTTGGTCTCACATGTAAGAACATCTTATAAAACCGCCTGACTGAAAATAAATAGCAACACATACCAGGCAGGCACAGAATTCCCAACCGATATCTCTTGAAAGCCGAGGCCTAGTATACCATCAAAATGAGCAAGCAAGAATGTGGTACCGGGTTCAGCTGTTGCCTCTATAAATTCCTGATATATAAATTTAAAGTAAGTTTCTTGAACACACCAACAGATCACAAACCCGGTGCAGAAGGATGAGTTGATTTATTTCACTTACTTGGTTCTTTACAATGAGGTCACCAACCTCAACATTATCTTCGCTGAAGAAACCTGATATAGCTCCGGTACCATAATGAATTGCAGCACGTTTTCCTGAATCATAAAAGAGTCTAGTTTAGTTGCTTGAAGATGGCAAAAATTTAACAGTCAATCAGCGAATTAATTAATTGAAAAGGATTATTTGTCAGTTATAATGCTATTATAAGACTCCAAATGGGAAACACAGTAACTAAAGTTAAAGAATGTGCAGGGACTAGTACAGACCATTTCTCTTGTAAGTACTGGATGCCCTAGAGTGGTAGCTGGGATGGAAGTAACAAGCAAGCTGGAAACCAAAATAAGGGAATATAAGACTTCCATGAAACATTTCCCAAAAGCAAAATCCAAACCAAGGCAGTGTTAATCTTACCGAGAAGAAGCACTTAGATGATGGTACCCACAAGTTTGAGCTACCAGTGTCGAAAACAACAGTGAATTTCTGTGGAGGAGTACCGACACCAATCTCCCCAAAGTACTGAGCATCCATGAAGTTTTTGAGGCCAACAATGTCACCGCCCTCAACATCCCCAAAATTCCTAAGAACATGGTTTTCAAGAGACGATTTCAATCCCTCCCTGCCTTTGGACCCGAGTTGCGCTGCAGCTAGGCTATTTTGATCCATTTTTCTCTTTTTTAATCCAATTCTCAATAGGCCATCATTGGATGCAGAAAGGACCAGAGGAAGCAAAAGAATTGAAAGAAACAACGGGAACACCAGCGCCTTTAAATTAACCATGTTTACCTGGATTTATAGAAGGCCAAAGAATTACAATGACAAAAATCGACGTTCATAAACAGGACCATGAACACGAGTTTTTCACGAAATAGCTGAATCTTAATGACACAAGCTTAGCCAATTCAATGGACAACCAACCTTTTTGCCTCTCCCGGCCACCAGCTATACCAGACAAGGCGGACCCAACTCAACCCGACCCTCCCAACACCCTAACTGTACTGAAAGGGAACCGATCAGACCAGATTCATCTTTTGGCACCAATGTGACACCCCAAAAAGACTCGATAATAATACACACCCAAAACATACTCAAGACAAACATATCTGAAATCACTCAGACGAACACAAAACTACCCAATCCGACCTGATTCATATATGACAGTAAAACACACTTAAAGTTACATCACCCATACCAGACAAGGCGGACCCAACCCAACCCGACCCTCCCAACACCCTAACTGTACTGAAAGGGGAACCGATCAGACCAGATCCATCTTTTGGCACCAATGTGAGTATGTGACACCCCAAAAAGACTCCATAATAATACACCCAAAACATACTCAAGCTCAAAATGACCCAACCCAACCCATTCCGGATACAAACATATCTGAAATCACTCAGACGGACACAAAACTACCCAATCCGACCTGATTCATATATGACAGTAAAACACACTTGAAGTTACATCACAAAACACAATCAATCCCATAGACTGTAAAACCGGCAAAATATCAGAATTAGTAAAATTATGTAAAACCGTCGTACAAGAGACTAACTGCATATCACCATGATTCTTCGTTACCCATGTTCAGTAATTACAGAAAAAACTTAACAAAATCAAAAATCGAACCGATTACTCGTAATTTAAATTCATATGAAATGAAATAATATACAATTCAAACAAATAAACATCAGACCAAAAGAAGTTGACTTTATTAATCAACAACAATATCCTATGATTCTATGAAGATCAATCTGGTCAAATGAAGTCAATGCATGCATGAACTTTATTAATCATCTCATTTATGATTCATATACAACAAAAACTACTTACCAATCCAAATACTTGTGTAATGCAAAACGGGTTCTTTTAGTAACTACTTTTTTACATTTACGGGCAATATTAATATAAAACCGTCTTACACAAAAATTAATTGCTCCTTAAAAACATCAAATCATGAAACCCATGAATTAAAACATATAATAATAAACTTAATTAAGAACAAATGCTCACCAATTTGTTAGAGAAAGATTATTAATATGATGATTGATAATGTTGCTAAGTCTTAAAGGGTCTATATATATAGACTGGTAGGTGAAATGGTGAATGAATCAATGTATGTAATTAGGGAGTAATTAATAATTAGTTTGTTAATCATTAAAAAAAGTTAATTAGTGCACTAAGTTCAGGAGATTTCTGCCTTTTTTACCCAGAAAAAATGGTAAAGATAACTGAAAATATAGTTAACAATTAATCAAGATCGTTGGATGTGCAATGAGGTTGAATTTGCAACGTTGGATTGAAGTTTTGTTCACGTTGCTTGTGCTTAAGGGAAAAGTTTTTTGTAAAGTTGGGTCCCTTTTTTGGTTGATTAGGACTTTTTTTGGTCCCGGACTGGTAAATCGGACTGATCCGAACCAGCCAGTCCGATTGATACCTTTTTGGTCCGAACTCTGGATCCACAAATATCTGGTGCTCTTATCATGTCTAATTTCAGGAAAAAAAAATCTCCTATCCAAACCCGAGGACTTTAAAGATTATGTTCCAAGTAGACCTGACAAACGAGTCAACCTTGTTGGGTTTAGGTCGGGTCAATATCGTGTCGGGCCGGGTGATTCCGGGTTCAGGTAATTTTCAGTCAACTATTTTAAAATTATTTGTGGATAATAATCAGTTTTTAACACCAAACAGTCGGGTCGGTTATATTGGGTCGGTCAAGTTTGGGTTTTGAGTTCGGGTGTCGGGTCTATTCAGCTCGAGTCAATTTTGCAAGGTCTAGTTTGAGACCTCAACATAACCGATCTGGTTCTCGATTTTGGGTTAAAAGGTTTGGTTTTTGAGTTTCACTATCAAAAATATTTCTAAAATATAAAGATAAATAATTAAATAAAATATTTAAAATAAAATAGATAAACAAATGACGAAAACGGTTTTAATAAATACAAGTAGCATGTAGGAATATATGCTAAGTGGTGGATTTCGTGGGGGGGAACGTCAAAAGAAAGAGGGAGTTATCTAGGATTACGTGGCGTTGAAGGGGTGTACTTCTCGAGTAGTTGTTGCTTTCATCATCTTTGTAATTGAAAGCGTCTTGCTTGTTACGTACACTATTCGTTACAAGTTGAAGACGAATAGTGTTTCTCTCACAATAAGGCAAATAGAAGGATAAGTGGGGGAAATGGAGCACCTCATAGATAGTGTCACTTGGATATTGTGAAAAAGGCATTATCGGTCTTTAACTTGTAACGGATAGGGCTCGTATTCAATGAGAATTTGTGTTTTAGTTTTTACTTGTAATGTCATTT
Organism: Silene noctiflora; assembly: GCA_009801015.1. Lineage (NCBI taxonomy): Eukaryota > Viridiplantae > Streptophyta > Magnoliopsida > Caryophyllales > Caryophyllaceae > Silene > Silene noctiflora. Next base: position 295,339 of record VHZZ01000129.1, read on the forward strand.
TCCTTGTCATTTCCACCAATGCTATTCTTCATCAATCTACCAAGCAATTGTTATGGCTATGATTCTATATCTGGCATTTGGATGAATTTGGGAGGTTCGGTTTAACAAGTCGATCTAAGTTTCGTTTAAACATAAAGAGCTAGAAATAAACTTTTGTAGTACATGGTACTCGATCAAATCTCGCATATCTAAATAGTATAAAAGCTGAGTCATTTAAATTGTTTTGATTGGTGGCTTCTTTTCAGTTGTTTTTTTTTTTTTTTTTTTTTTTTTT
>VHZZ01000130.1:0-16697 GCA_009801015.1 Silene noctiflora
TGAGCAGATTTCAGAGCTTCAAATTCCTGAAAGAGTAAACTAAGAAAGCACACATGAGAGTGGCATGTCATCATCAATCAAAGGGACTCAACAGTAAGAAATCAGATTCCCTTTGATTTAAAACATTGTTTGGCTTGAAACTCGACAAAACATTGATCCCTTTAACTCCACCCCGACAACACCCAGTACCATCACTCCCACCACAAAAATTGCCAACAGCACCGGCGGTGACTCTCGTTCCTCAAACCACCCACTTGCACCATCGTTGCCCCCAATCCCCACCGTTGAAAACCGCCACAAGCGACCTTGAAACACCCTCCCTCAACCTCGAAATTCCCTTCAACGCTATATATATGGTGTTTTAGGAGGTGGAAAAGGGAATTTCGGGGTTAGGGGAGGATGTTTCAATGCTAGGGAGTGGTGGCTATGAGTGAAGGGTTTGAAATTGAATTTGAGCGGTAGTGGTTGTGGGTGGTGCGTTGGAAGTGTGAAGGCAGTGGGGGAGCAGTTCAATGGTGGGGTAAAAGGGTGATGAACGGGATAGGGTGGACGGAGTTAGGTAAGCGATGAAGAGGGAAGAGTTGTCGGCGGCGGTTGTAGGTCACCGACGACCATGGTGGCAGAAGGGCGTCAATGGTGGGATTCAAGTGGTGGTGGCAGGTGTCGGAATGTGGTAGTGATGGTTGATAGCGGTGGATAGTAGGTGTTGGTTGGGATGATTGGGGAAAGGGAATAGGATACCCATGGGGGGTGGGGTGAATGGATGTAGAGGTATGAAGGGGTAAGGAGGGTAAGAGAATGATTGAATTGCTTAAACAAACACTAAGGGAATGAAGGATTTTTAAACGCCCATCTTATTTCAATTTATTCATTTCAATTCAAATTATTTCCATTTAAAAGAATAGGGCCTTATCCTCGGTCCACCAACTACGGGGAAGCACGATAATTTTCATGTTTGATGAAGTATGTATAACCGAGACATTAACTATTTTGATTCAAAAATTACTTCCAACTCGGTTTTAGTCCAGGGTACGGCGAAAGTGGCTGGATTGCTTCAACTACTTTTGGCAGCTAGAGTACGTCCAAGAGTGTGTGTGGATCGTGCCAATTCTGATATCGAATGTGCTGATAGTCGAATACTCATATAAGAAACGAAGAATAATACCTGCCAGTTTGACATTCTAAGGTTTGGGATTTATGTGTCTATTGTGTCGACTGTCGAGGAACTGAGTTGATTATAAATAAAGAGACTCCTATCATACACTGTTCTGTTTATCCAAATTGTAGATGCAACCATTTCCTTTTCAGTGGTTGCTACTTACTGAACAAGAATAAATCAGACACTTCTAGCGGAGACTGTTGGAAGGTGGGAGTCGGACATAAATAACGAAATAGCAAGGCCATTTCTGAACAAGAATAAATCAGAATCTGCAACGAGCATCTATTTTCTCCTCGATCATAATTAGGGCAGATGAATGAAATGAAAACACGAAAAAAGGAACGACACAAGTGTAAACACTGTAGTAGTATATACTTGCAAAGAGGAGAGGGGAGCTTGCCTATGAACATTAAACAAACCAGGATAAACCTCGAATCAAAAACCCTGTCAATGGAATCAAAACATACAAAAGCCATTTTGATGAGCCCGATAGCTCGTCTTTCAAATACCCTCAGCTCATCCTCTACCAAGTACCAAGCAAGCATCCAACACAATAACAAATTTCGAGTACAGATTGGCAACTCTCACGCCAACATATCTCATCAAAGTAGTTATTGCATTTAAAAAAATAAAAAAAACATTGAAGAGCAACGAAAACTGATTTTCATGCCACCCCTACACAGTACACAAGAATCTCATTGCTCATACCGTATTCATAACTCATAACTAATTCCAACTTGCCTTTACTAACAAGTTATAACCAGGAGCAAAATATCAATCGAACAACAAGATCAAATTAGAAGCCACGCATATAACAGTTGCCACACAAACGTCATACAGAAAAACAAACTCAAGATATCAAATAATTGTCTACAGTTTCTCTGCTAAAGAGCACACTGCAAGTAGGAAAACTGTATAAGTACTACTACTATATAAGGGGTACTTCTTTCTAAGATCATATCAAATTACCAATTTGCCATGCGAAACAAGAAGTCGCCACGACAGCAAATTCCCAAGGACAAAATCAATTACTCAGAACACATTAAAACCGGTATGGCGGTATATGCATGATACTGAAACTGCCAATAGTCTCCAACAACTCAAAAAGAGACCTTCAATCTTCCCCAATCCTAACTGTAAATTATTTTAAAGGAAATGCTGAGGCTTTTTAGGAGAGGGACTGTCACACAAAGGGATAAAAGAGGCAACGTTGCAACATGCCTCTTGCAGCAAAATACACCGTCTTAACTTTTTGTAGCCTTAAAAGGAATTTCTCAGCCACTGCATCACATTTAAAGATGCAGCAAGCATGAAAAAGAAAATAGAAATACGGAAATAGCTTCCCTCAAGCCTACCGTAAGCTAAAACACCTCCCACACAGACCATTCACCAAGACTAAAATGCAAACTGATGAAACTGTAGACAATGTAACATAAAACATAGACCACTAACATGTGATACATCACCTTAAAATCTAATACGAAGCACTATACAGCTCTAGCTGAAATTGTTGAAAGATGGGAATAGGACATAAATCACTAATAAGCACTGCCATCCTTGAACTAGAATAAATCAATATCTGCAATGACCATCTATTTTTCCTAAATTAATATCTGCAAAGAGCTTCCCTATCATCATTAAACAGACAGCCTTCGTAGTTCGGTAAACAGCAAAAAGCCAAACACCTCAAATAATAAGCGCTGGCAATGGAATTGAAAGTTGCCAGACCCAAAAGTGCAATCCTTGGCAGCTGACGAACCATAAGCAGAAGCTTGTTTTCCGAATACCCTCATCCCAAATCCCAATCCATCACAACCACAAATGTTGGACACAGATTGGCCACTCTTGAGCCAACAGAACTCATCCAAGTAATTGTGGCATTTACCGAGAATGCCATTGCAGACGAGCAATGAAAATAATTTTCAAGTCACCCCTCCACAATATACAGTCTCATTGCCCATACCCTAATCATAAGTACTTCCAACTTATCTTCAATCACAAGTTCTAAACATGAGAAAAATATCAATGGAACAACAAAATCAAGCTATTGACTATCGAGCTATGCGCACATATAATAGAAACCCTTCATGATGTCAAATTAGCAAAGCTGTAAAATGTTGAAATCACCACAAAGTAACACAGAATTAAAATGTGTCTCCCGACACGTCAATTTATATCCAATAAAAAAATTTATACGCAAATACAACCATAACGCAATTGTCCTCAACAAAAAGAGCCTAATTTCTCGACCATAATGTTTCACAAAACAATCATTCTGAAGCATAACAAAAAGCTCCTTAATAGTCTCCAAACAATAATACTACAATGTGATTGATCGTCATTTATTTTTTTTAATGCCAAAACAACACAGACACCGAAATAATTAAGAGTATCATCATCAAACCACAGAGGCAAAACCTTCAAGAATCCTCAGAAGTTTTGATGATAAAGTTCTGGCGACTGATCGGGTTCATAACAACAGGTGGACCAGCAGTTCGTGGCCATGCCTGGAATTTCTTATCCGTTTCCGCCCACCATTCCTTGTTCGAGACCGTCGACGGGGTCGTTCCTACACACAAATTTCACCTCTCATTAATATCAAATCAAAAGATCTACATAAATTTCCCTAAATTTGACAAAACTGAAGAAAATCTACATTTTAATAAATATTCCCCTAAAATTGACGAAATTGAAGAATTTTAACGAGTAATTTGAGTATTCTACCTCCGAAAATCTTCCGATCAGACATCAGATGGTCGCAAACATAAGCAATCGCAAATGATCCAGCAAGCGCTCCAACGATGTACTTCGCCGCCATTGTTGAGCTATGAATTTGAAATTACGCTCAAATTAGAACAATTATACGTCAATCGATGCGAAATAGGAGTGAAAAAGATCGATTGTTGTAAGAAAATTAGTTAAATTAATCGAATTAGAGTGCAATTAAGAAAGAAATAGAGAAAACTTACCGTGAGATAATTGGGGATAAAAATTAGGGCAAAATTCGATGAGAGAGAAGATGGTGAGACCAGGTGACGGGATTGTGAAATGAGAGAAACGAAGGTGGAGAATTATGCTAGTCTTAATTTGTGCGATAATATTATGGGCCTAATATGAGAAATGGGCTAATAGATTAGAACCCAATCGTTATTCTTCACTAAACATCGTCGAGACTTTAACGTAAATCCATATTAAATTGTAAAAGCAGATTATAGATAACAACTTTTATTATATGGTTTGACGAACTAATTAGCAGAGTGGAGCAAAACAGCTCGAGCACACTCCAAATAAGCCCGGTTTTGGACCTTATTATAATTTGAGGTCTAACTCCAAAACCGTCTAAGAACACATGGTAAAATTCGACATATCTCAACTCTAGGGTGAGTTTGGACATTTTTGTATGGGGCTTTTGTCTCAAAGAGGTACCTATCAAGAATCTTGTTGGTACTTAGCTTACCCAGTTTTGAGCAATGTGCAAAATGTCGCTTTCATCCTTACCTATTTTGATCAAGCAAGCTCTAGGACTCTTGTGAGTGTTTTCCAATACCTTACACGGTTCCCTTGTGCAGCCAAAGAAATCCACAATATCATAAATAAGGAATGGAGCAAGCAAACAAAGGAGGGTTGGACTATTAGTTTACTTTATTACTTTATTGTTTTATGTCCTTTTCAATTTCAGTTTGTGTAAGGCTTGTATAAGGTCCTTGGCTGTCGTTTTTCTTGTTGTATAGCAGGCCCTTTTGTGGCCTTTGGATATAGCTTATAATCAAGGGTCAAGAATGTAAGGCTTGGTCTATAAAAGCCAAGCAAACCACATGTAAAACGCAGATTTGATTGAACCTTAAAACAAGTAAAAACCTAATTTTTCTCTTCTTATTCTTGGCTTTGTACAAGATCTTAGGCTTGTTCCTTGGCTTAGTGCTTGGGTCCAAGTCGTATCTTTCACTCAATTCCTTGACTCAGGTTTGTGCTCAGGTATGTGTTCCCTCAGCCGGACATACAAGAAAGATAAATGCAAGAAATTTGGCGACCCAGGTCGACTAAAAGACCATGTCATTATGGCTAAAACACAGACGAATCTCTTAACTCTCAAGAGTCAAGTGTCATCTACACAACTACACAACTACACGCTAACAGATATCGACACTAGCAGCTGTAGCAAGTAGCAACTGCTTTGGTCATTTGGTGATTCCATTCACAGCTTAATGAGTAATCACACAAGTCATTCGCAGTAATCAATTGGTATATACCTGGACATGCGACTGCTTCGACATAACACAATAATTCGACGATTCTTTTTCAAAAATAACCGAGTCCTGTACTTAAACATTCACCTCTGCCAACAATTGCAGCCAAAGTAAGATGTGAATTAGGATCGAATAGTCCAGTCTATGAGATATCGTCTTTTAAAAGAGATTTTTCAATTTCTGATACACAGACTGCTTAGAAACACACTGACACTTGCATCATTGAACAGCATCTAAAAGTTCTCATGCAAAATGCAGCAGTCAAAAGCGTACTTATTCTTGATGTCTTCGGTAACCTTAAATTTTCACCGACTGAAGTAGGCATTTAACATTGTTGAGCCGAGCATACAGTTCCTCATTTCCTTCATCGATCATCCTGAGCTCCTTAATCTCATCTTGCCATTTCTCCATCTGCTCCTTGTGGATCCTGTAGAAAACATACAAGCAAGAAATCACGATGAAATATAAGCTTCACAACTGATGTAAATGAAGTCTCACTAGTTATAATGTCTTTCCACCAAATATTATATGAGACGCTCTTACATTTGAAATTAAACCATGTACTGAATGGGAGTATGTAAGGATTTTTGAGACCGTCACATACAAGGATGATTGTTAACTTTCTGAAGCTTACATTAGAACTCGCTCTTCAAAATCCTGATTTAGCTTATTGAAGTGTGCCTTTCCAGAATCCAGCATCTCCGAAACCTGTTGAAAGTAATTATCTTCAGTCAGATAATTTAATGTGTAAGTATTGCATTTATTCCAAAAAAAAAAAAAAAAGTAGTAATACCCAACCTAATTGTCAAACATAAGGTTTGCATAAATTCTAATATGAGATGGTATCACGATAAGATTATACCAAGACTGTCTCGTCTCATACTCCCGCATAATGGGGTAGTTATTCAAATTACTTTTTTGTTGATTATTGGGTATATCAGTATATGGGAAGGGCTTTTGATTAATCAGGTTGGCCTCACGTTACATTAATATGAGATCGTCTCCATGGAGACTGTTTTTACTATGGTTTTCTATAAAGGCAACACACAGCAAGTTCTTCGAGCAATTTTACCAGTTGATTGAATGCCTCAACTTTCTCAAGAATCTGCTCAACACCACGATTCATTTCCTCGGATCCAGAAAAGTTCATCTCAGTTTCTTCTTCCATGTTTTCTTCATTTGTTTCATTTCGGTCTTCTCTGCTGTCATGCTCCATCTAGCACCAGTTTTCAAGGAGTCAGATAATGGAGAGTTTTAACAACCACCCTTAACTAACCCTCAATCTTTTGTTTCTCTTCTGTGACATACGTTGTCCAACTTGCGTTTCCTTACTAGTTGAGCATCTTTATTTTCCATGACGATAACTATTCTGCATATGCAAGTTGTCAAGAATTTCCTTACGCATACAGAACTAGAAGTATCAGACATGGTGAATGTCCAAGTGTTTGGACTGGCTTTGTTTATGAAAAAACATACATATATTTTGCTTAAAATGAAGTGTCTTGCATCCGAGCATGAAGTGTGACAGTAACATTTATATGCTATATAGCAACAATAACTGAAGGAACAAAAATATACTCCGTATATGTGAAGTGAAACCAACAATTAACAATGGACGCTGGCTGTGGCAATTGCAGCCAAGTGGAAGCTGAGAGGGGATCTCAGTCTTAGGAGTTAGGACTAACAAAGGGTGATTCAGAATCATAAAATACACAGTTACCAACTTTAGAAAAGAGCAGTGGTTTGTAGGAGGCTTCTGCTTAAAGGACGCACACTCTTTATTGGAGACAATATAGGAAAACTAATTACGCTACTTTGCGGAACTCATGATTTGGCAAACTTGTAGAAACAATCAGAGCAGCTAATCTAAGTCCTAGACTCTCTATTATGCTACATTCCCAGACCTCTACGGGTTCTCTATTCTCCTAGATAAAGTTCTACTTCGAATCGGCGGTTTAAGAGGGAGAGCACGGCAGATAATACTCTTACCAAGGTTTTAGGTATGCAGCATCCCATTCTCAAGTTTCTTGCATTCTATTCTAACGATGATTTCAGAGCAGGATATGGTGTTGTGATCATAACTAATGGACATATGAAAAGGCTATCGCAAGATTCGTGACCAAAGCCAGCCTGATAGCGACTGACCCCAGCACTATTGGCAACTGAGTACAATAGACTTAAAGAAGGGTTTCGGATATGTTTGATACATGTTCTATCACAAAGCAGACAGTCTCAGCAGGTATCTTGTGTGAAGAAAAACTACCTATATTCCTATGAATTGATGAAACAGTCACCAGCCTAGAGTTGCAAGATGGGAAACAGTCACAAAAAACGCATTCATAAGATAGACGACTTTTCCTCTAGACACCACCATCACTTGATTCCAACGTCCCATGTCTTATATGTGCTTCCTTGGAGCACATTGTTCTATCGAGCTAGTTTCCCCACCCTTCCAATAGCATATACACAAGACACCAGGAGTATGACGCACAGACATAACTATATGACAGATACTCAATGTAGTTTCAGCCTTCAGATCAAATTCAACAAATCCAAAGAGTTAAATTGAATGTACAAGTGAAACTAAAATAACGACAGCTATTTTGACATGAACTCTTAGAACATTCCAAATGAGATAATTAATCATGAAGGGCTTAATATCGGATTAAAGTGAGGGAAAAAATACAACAATCTTTCCTAGTCTACCTTCATATCAAAATTCAAAACCAAACAGCTTCTACAAAGTTTAACTTAAACCAAATGGCAATGCCAAAGACTGAAGTTAAAGCAATACACAAACTAGAGATCCTTAAACATAATTTAAATAGAGTAAAGCACAGGTACAAATTCTTCGAAATTCTCACATTAAGCAACATAGCGCCCATTTTGAAAGTGCTGAAACACAAATAAGTGAGCTTCATGACATGAGTAATTAACACAGTCCAGGCATTGCACTTGGTCAAACAGCCATTCTCTAAAATTCTTTACTTAGTTTATTTAATGCACAGGATTTAGCCATCAATATATGCCAATAGGGTGTGTGAAACATGAACTCATTTAGTTGTACTCATTCTAAAAGAAAATCAGTTGGTCACAGTTTCCCTATCCAGATATCAACATTTGCTTGGATCATTCCTTTTATTACTACAATCAGTTAGTCACAGACAAGAATATAGGCAGACATATTTGACTATGTTACTCAGACACAGCTAGTAGGACAAGTATTGGGACTCGGCTATTTTATGAAAAACACTCAAAAATTTTTGCTTAAAATGAAAGGTCATATGTCCGAGTTGTATGCTGGATAGTGTATTACTGTATTAGTAATATGTGAGGAACCGCAATGACGGACAAAATTGCTATGTGAAGTGAAGCCAAATATTAACAATTTGATACCGACAGTGGAAAAGTGCAGCCATGTGGAAGCTCATAAGGGCTGTCAGTCTTAGAACTAACAAAGGGTGCTTCAAAATCATACAAATACACGCATTCTTAACTGGACCCTCCTGCTCAGAGCACGCATTCCTAATTGGAGACAATTATCACAAAGCGAATACCAGTTTGCAGTACACAGGAGCAGTACTCATTAGCAAAATTTAAGGAAACAACTAGAGCAACTTGTCCAACTCCTAAACTATCTATTATGCTACATTCTAGACATTTTGTGGGTTCTCCTAGATAAATTTCTACTTCTAGTTGGCGGTTTAAAAGGAAGCGCATGGGAGATAATACTCTTCCAAGGTTTTAGGTATGCAGCATTCCTCTCTCAAGCATCTTTGCATTCTAATGCTGACTTTCAGTACAAGGTATAGTGCTACGTCTCTTCCTGTATTCAAATGCCTAATCTGTCTTTCCCATGGATAGGGCAATGGCCTTGTGATCATAAGTAAAGGACTATGTAAAGGCTATCTTGACCAGAGCCAGTCTGGTAGTGATTGATCCAGCTTGGCTAGCTCTATTCGTAGTGGGAGTATGATAGACTTAAAAAAGAGTATACGAATATGTCTGATACACGTTGCATCTCCAAGCACGCAGTCTCATCATCATGTATGAAGAAAAAATACAGTTATGCCTAGCAATTGATGTTCCGACCTGACCACCAGCCAATTGCTCAATGGAAAAGGAAAACAGTGCAACAACATTCCATGCATATGATAGAGGACGTTTTCCTCTAGACACCACCGTATGACTCCAAAACATGTCTTACAACAGTTATATGTAATTCCATGGAGCGAAGTGTTCTATAGAGCTATTCACTGACCCTTCCCATAGCGTTTTAATATACACAGGAGCACGAAACGAAGACAGGACTACATGACTCAACCTCAATCTAGCTTCAGATCAATATTCAGCGACCCAAAAAGTCAAATTGAATGTAGAAGTGTAACTAAAATAACAACTGCTCATTGGTTCACTTAAACTCAAGCACATGAATATGTGATGGTAAAGGTTACCACACACATTGATTGTTTTATAAGTTGTAGTCAAAAGCTCCAAAAGTATCCGTAGTCGCTAACTGGACAGAATCAAACATAGTATATTCCTTAATCCTTACGTGTAGGCAACAAGTATGACGTGTATTTGTATCACCATTCAATTTCATAATGAGAACTGCTTATGGCTTTACCCACTCCAATTACCAAGTACTCCTACTTAACTCACTCGTTATAAATATATCCTGAATTCGACGAATTATTTTCCATAGACTGCCTCATATATATAACCTGGAACAGAGATGAACTGACTCTATTTCATTCCAAATGAGCTAATTTATCATGAAGAGACTAGCATTGGATTATAATGCAGAATAACAAGACAACAATCTTTCCCAATCTAACTTTATATCAAAATTCAAAACCAAACAGCTTCTGCAAAGTTCAACCTAAACTAAATACCAATGCCAAGAACTTGAGTTCAAGTATTACACAAACTAGAGATCCTTTAACATAATTTCATTTGAGGAAGTCACAGGCACAAATTCTCACATTAAGCAACATAGCGACCATTTTGAAAGTGCTGAAACATAAACAAGTGAGATCATGACATGAGTAATTAACAGACAGTGCAGTCACTGCATTTGATTGAACGGCCATTCTCTAAAATTCGTTATTAAGCTCACTTAATTCACAGGGTTTAGCTTTCAATATCCGTCAATCGTGTGTGTAAAACAGCAACTCCTTTAGTTGTACCTCATTCTAAGAAAATCTAGTCACAGTTTTCATATCCAGATTTTAAAATTTTGCTTTGATCATTCCTTTTTCAACAATCAAATATACAGTATATAGCATAATTAGATAATGCACAGCCTAAACCACATTCAAAATTCGGCAAAACAAAGTATTCCCTTCAGAGAGTAACTAAGTGACAAACAAAGCATGAATCAAGCAGTAGTACTGTGTCGAAATTGAACTATGAACAAACAATCATTTTCACAAACAAAAAGCTAGATTCTACATAAAAGTACATTGAATGACATATCTCCAATGCATCACAAAATTAATTTCTCACTAAACGACTCCAATAATTCAGCGATCATGTTGCTTGACTGACAAACAATATACAAGTAATTCAATAATCATGTTCCTGAATAAATATCTTTCGACACTACGTACTACTGCGATGTTCTACAACTCCGTGAAATTCACGCCTAGAAACTGTTATCAACCTCAACAATGTGCTAATTTAGCTCAATTAACTTCTAATTCACAGATAATCTAAGTAAACCTATCCGAAAACCTAAATGAAACAAAATCGAATTAAATTCAAGACTAATTGCACAATTATCATTCCGCAACATAAATCACATAATTCGACTGCGAGAAACTGCGATTTTCCATTCCGCAGTTAAAATTCAACAACATCGCAATATCAAGCTACAAGTAAATCATCGTAATTGTTCGGAAATGAAGAGAGAAAGTAGAAATAACCTCGAATGATGAATCGCGGAAAGGTTGTTCGCAACTCGCAATAATTTTCGGAGAACTGCAAAATTAAATTCGACTGAGTATTAATTTGAAGAGTGTGGCGCAAGAATTTTAACGAATTAAAATCGAAGATGTGATGAATGTAAGAGGTAGAATTGGAGAGAGCAGAAAAAAGAACCCGTGAAGTCGCAATTTGGTTATTTGGGGATGAAGCTGCTGAAAATGGTGAAGTGTTTGCGCGCCAAATGGGTACCAGAGTCAGATATTTATTGACGGATTTATAAGTACACATTTTTTACGAGATCAACTGATCAAGGGTGTTAGGGGTAAGAGTTTTTTTTTTTTTTTTTTTTTCTCCAATTATAAAGTTGGCTTCGATTCTCATTTGCAATATAAGTACGCTCATTTAAACCATGCTATAAAAAGTACGAGTATTATCTTTATCTCTTTAAGTGTCAAGTCTTAATGCTAAATGTGATAGATTGAATACTTCAAGTAGAGAGGGGCGTAGGTCGTGTCGGGCCGTACTTCATGTTAGCTCACTGTGCCTATAGGAAAAATAAAATGGCATGGCTCAGGTACTAGGAGATGGAGTCGTGTCGTGCCGGTGAAATGGAAATGGCGTCTAGGCACATGTCTTGCTTAGGTGGGTCGTGCTATGTCTAATCCAGGTACGATCATTTTTTCCTCAAACTTCGGCTCAGTCACATCTGGCCCATGTCCTGTTGTACCGCATTGGAGTGTGTCAATCTTACACCCCAATGGCCGAGTAGATGTTAGAAAAGTTTTTAGGATTTTTTTTTTTGTTTTGTTTTTTTTTTTTTTTGTAAAATAAGCAAAAGAGTATTAAACAATTTTTAGCCAAGCTTGCTTTACTTGTTATTTACAAGCTACAATGCTACATCCCGGCAAGATCGTTTTCTTCTTCCAAATAGACTACTCAAAATAAATTTTACTTGTACTTACAATTAGCAAAGAAAAAATACTCGCATCCTCCCGACGAACGTCCTCCCTACACACAAAGGAGGAGGATTAAAACAGAAATTAAATATTGTAAAATCCTCCTTAGCAGAGCTCCTAGTAAATTCTTGTGTATGGTACTCCATAACTTACTAGTAACATTGGACTATTGGACTAATTATTTTGAACAGTCTCATATCAAAAGGCGGTATTATTGTAACAAAGCGTCTTACTTGTGACGGATATTATCCGTCATAAGTTGAGGACGGATAATGTCTTTTTCACAATGAGGCAAGTAGGGGGAAATGAAGTACCCTATAAACAGTGTCACTTGCATATTGTGAAAAAACATTATCCATCTTCAACGTGTGACGGATAATGTCCGTTTTGAATTGTAACCCTAAGTCCTATCTAGTAATCACAAAATCACAATAGCGGGAGCAAAAAAGGAAAAAGAGGAAGAGAAAACAAATTCAAAATCAAATATCGAGGAGAAACAAATAAAGATGGAGGTTGAAGATCCGTTCGCATTCATCACAACCGAGTGTCTCATTCCTGCCACCCAACACGACCTCCTCTCCACCACCCCTTTCTACCGCCAAGACGAGTACTCCCCCGCCGACGACTACGGTTTCGACGACGCCTGGCCTGGTAGCTCCGACGACGAAGACGAAGACGGAGTACCACTACCTGACGATAACGTCGAGGAGATCACTTTCTGCTCCGTACCTTCTACTCCTGATAATCAAGACGACGTCATCCCCTCACATTCCGACGAGCTAGAGGTGAACACTACTATCAAGCTTAACGACGTCGTTTCTGGTAATTCCGACGAATTAGAGGGGAACACAATTACTACGCTTAACGACGTCGTTTCTGCCAATTCCGATGAATTAGAGGGGTTGTATGTCGAGAATGAGGAGAGTTTCATTACGCCGAAGAGGCCGACGTTTTTCGATCTAAACGACGTCGTTTATAGTACTCCCGACGAGTTAGGGTTTTCTGTTGAGGCAAAGAAATCGAGGTATTGTGAAGGCGAATTCTCAGCTACGGAAAACACGACGAGTGATTTAAACGATGTGGTTTGTGGAGAATCTGATGAATTAGGGATTTCTGTTGAAAGGAAAAGAGCAAGGGAGGAGAGTACCGTTAAGCTGCCGACGGCGGCGAAGAAATTGAGGTTTTACGACGATGATGAAAACACGACGATTGTAGCGAACGACGTCGTATGCGAGGATACTGACGGATTAGGGTTGAGGTGTTGCGAGGGCACTGAGGAGATTCCAAACGACGTCGTCTGCGAGAGTACCGACGATTTAGGGTTGAGGATTTGCGATGGTGATAAAATCGCTGTGGAAAACACTGAGGAGATGGTAAACGACGTCGTTAGCGACGATTCCGACGAATTAGGGTTTGGTAGCGAGGAAAGGAAAGCGAAGGAGAATTCATTGACGCCGCCGTCTTCTCCACCGACGGACAATACTATGGGGGTTACAAACGATGTCGTTTCGGGAAATTCGGTCGATTTAGGGTTTCAAGGAGAGAGAAATACGACGAACGAGGAATTCATGTCTCCTACAACAACGAAGGAATTCGTGGAAAACATTAAAATCGTTCAGAACGATGTCGTTTCTGAAAAATTCGTCAATTTAGGCGAGAGAAATGTTACGAACGAGGAATTCACGGTGGCTTCTCCATCAACAACGAAGGAATTGCGTTCTCCCGAGCTTGATGGAGCTGAAATGGCGGTGGAGAGAGAAAATACAGCGGAAATCGGTGGTGATACGGAGGAAGTGACAGTCGTTGATGACGGCAAGGGCAAGGAACACGATACGGAAGAAGTAATCGAAGACGACATCATTTTGGAAAATACAGAGAAAATCGATACAAGTGACAGTGAAAGTAGTGATGACAATGGGGATGGTGATACTGAGAAAGATGCCGAGGAGGAAGAGTTAAACAATTCAACCCTGGATCGAGATTTGAAACCGGAAACAAGTGGTATTCACGTTAACTGTTTGATGGAGGTGTTGAAAATGTTGGCGGAAAGAAGCGGGAGGAAGACGGAAGGTGGTGAAGTCGATTTTCTGGAGACTGCTAAACGCCGTGGCTATACATTTCCTAAGCCTAGATGGATGTCTTCATAGTCCAGAACTCCATACATTCTCTAATTTCTACCATTTCTGCTGTCGATAAGGGGTGTATTTGGATCCGATTGACACTATATTTGTGCAAAGTCATATACAGGAAGAAGGAAGGGGGTGAAGTCGATTTTCTGAGACTGCTAAACGCTGTGGCTATACGTTTCCTAAGCCTAGATGGATGTCTTCATAGTCCGTCCATTCATTCTCTAAATTCTACACTTTCTGGATTTTGGTGTCGATAAGGGGTGTATTTGGATCCGATTGACACTATATTTGTGTGAAGTCGTCATAGACGGGACTAACTAACTGAGCAGTAAAATTAATGGTCTTTTGATCAACGGAGTAGTTTGGTAATATGGTTAATCCTTTGTATAGCAAAATTGTTAAGATTTATGCTTATAGATCAGTGTAGTTAGTGGGATAGTTAGCGGACCGTCGACCGCGGATGATTAACGTGTTTGATTACTAGGAAGTTATTTATGTAGTGGGTCAAGTGCATATCACTTGTCTTGAGTTAAGACGGATCGAGTTATTTGTGGTTGTCATTATGCCATTTAGGTCGATCGATAATTTTCATATAAATGATCAATGATTTCATTTCTTAAAAATGTGATCGTCGGCCTTTTTCATGCCTTACCATTTTCCTTATCAAATTTTTATCTCTCTAAAACATTGTTCAATTTGGATTTCAAAAAACATGATTTACGTTTTAGTTTTTAACTTGAACATGTGAATTCAAATCGACAATAATATACTCTATATCCATAAATCTAACATTTATCATCGCAAAAATTTCTTTCCATCTATTTGTACAAATAGAATCACTAAGACACTAAGGGGACGTTTGGTTAGAGAAAGGGAAAGGGAAAGGAAATCAGAAAGGGTAAGAGGGGGAAAGGTAAAGGATTACCTAAAACTTAACTAGTTGTTTAGTTATATCAAGAAAGAGAATTAATGGTCCACCCACTCTCAAGTCTCAATCCTACCACTAACACACACCACCACAACAACCACTTATTTACTCAAAAATGGCTGCAACCATCGTCTCCCCACCCTACTACTACTGAGACCCCACCACATCGTCCCACCTGACACTGTCGCCCACTTGCCGTCGCCGCCCCACCCCACTCTAACACCACAACCGTCACACTTCACCCTAAAAAAAACCCACTCTACCCTCGAAATCCGACGGTCTGGGGTACTTAGGGTGCAGATTGGTGGGTTATGGTTTGTTTTGGTGTGCGGGTGGTTTAGGTGGGGTGGTTGTGGTGGTGGTGATGGTGGTTACTCCTTTATCCCGATGTCGACATCAACGGCCTAATTAGTTGCCTTGTGAAATTTGAGATAAATTGATGTTTTAACATAAGAGAGAAAACAATAGAGAGGGGTTAGGGAGGGAAAATGGGAGGGGTAAGATTGTCAACGGTGTACTATATTGAGTAAAATTTGTACTGCGAAAATCAGGACTCATCCCCTATATACTAAAAGAATAACACTTCTCTAAATATTCCCGCTCARTTTTCCCGCCCATATACATCACATACTAAAATGAATCCACTTGCTATTTATTTTAGGAAATATCAATACAATATGTGAGTTACCTTATTTTATAATATTTACCTCTCAATTATTCTATGTATCATAATTAACTATTTTTCTTATTTCTTACACAAGTGTAATTATATAAATTATGGTCACTGTATATCGAATCTAAGAAAGAAAAAATTGGTTTCTTATCGTAAGATTGATTTGGTTATGGACATTGGATTGTATGAAACAAAATTTCGAATTCAAACCATAATATAACCCCATCTTCAAAGTTACGTATTTAAATCCTCAAATCTGCATCAAAATTTCAAGTAATTAAAAAATCATGTTCTTATAATAAAAGAATAAGTTTATTCAAAAAATTTTTATCCTAATCAATTTTACTCAAWGAATAAATCCTCAAATCTACATCAAAATTGTAGTCTATCCAAAAATCCYTTTATTATTTATACTAAAAGAAAACGTCTATCCAAAAGAGTTTTAATTAGAGTAAAAAAAAAAAAAAACAATCTATAATATAAATGTAAAAGTAACAATTTCGCTCTTTTTCATCTTTTCATCCCCTATATACCATAACTGAAAAAATTCCGCTCACATTTCTCATACGGACTAATTGAATCACAAATGAACCTCTTGCTAATATTATATTTAGTAAATTATAACATTAAATTAAAAGTAAAGTTAAATCTATGCAAATAATTTTATTTAGAATGCC
>VHZZ01000130.1:17247-27817 GCA_009801015.1 Silene noctiflora
GTTAATGTTCAATTATTTATGCTTTTAGTCGATGTAAACATGTAATCATATAATATCATCCTTTTTAAAAACAATGTTGACAAAATAGTATTTATAGAACATACAAATCTTATTCGGGATAAAACAATTGAACCTTTTATTTTACAACTCATCATATGAGATACAACGATAATATAGTTTCCCATTAAATTTCAAAATAAGTTAAATTATTGTAAATTAATTGTTATAAACTTTAATATCCTCCTCTAAAAAAGCCGTGCATTTGCACGGGAACTATACTAGTTGCCTATTTACAAGTTTGTCATCAAATGGCTCACTCACCCACCAACCATTTAACCCACATAAACCCAATTAAAACATTACATTATTCAAGGGCTCTCAATCAAACTTTTCAACTTTACCCTTCACTTTACCCCATTTTCTTAAATAACCCATATTCCCCATATTAGTTGTTACCATTGGGGTGGATCGAAGGAAATATTACTTTTTCAACAAATTCTTATTTAAGCCGGCCACTATCCGTCTTAAACTTAAGATGGATAGTGGCCTCTCACATAAATGCAAGTGGGTGGAAAATGGATATACTCACTTGCCTCCCACTTGCATTTGTGTGAGAAGACCACTATCCGTCTTAAGTTTAAGACGGATAGTGATTGTCTTAAGTAAGACCTTACTTTTCCACATGTATATTCACAATTGACATGTAATTGATCCGTCTTAAGTTTAAGATGAATATTACCGTTTTGGGAGATTTACAGTTCTTTTTATTAGATGACTGTGGGCCTAGCGTTATCTGCAAGACTGCAAGAATGCAACCGATTTCAGGTGTGGACCAGATCAGAGCAACAGCAAATCTGATAATCTAATTACATAAAGCAAAGTTGTTGATATTGAGTGGTCAAAAGCAAAAGTTATTAACTCAATGAAACATCATTTTTTAAACCACACAACTTTTGACTAATTTGTCTATCTTTTAATGGATTAGTAATTGTCAACTTTGCTCCCTCCATGTTGATTATTTATTCAAATTTTTCTTGTTTGTAAAACGTGTTAAGGTCTTGTTTTCTTCGCGAAAAAAGCTAAACTGACAGAATTTAAAAAAACTGAACTGAAATTAATGAAGGTGAATTGAACTGAATGAAGCCGAACCGAACTAAACTGAACTAAGAGCTAATTGTGAAAAGATGAGCTAAATTGAACTGAATGAAGTTAAACTGAACCGAATAGAGACGAATTGAACTGAAATGAGCTGAAATTAAGTCTAAATAACAGGGTCTAAGTTTCTTCTATAACGGTTTTACCATGATATATTGTAAAACCACGTTATGAAGACCTTAATGATAGATTTCGGCGGAGAGTATTTCATTAATGAGTCAATTTGTATTATTGATTTCGTAGTTGTAGAATGCAATCGATATGATGTACATATGTAGTAGACTCAAATGTAAACCTATGATCTCCTATAAATGAGTCAATTTGTACGTGTGTTTATAATAAGTGTACGAATTATCTTTTTTTAACATATGATTTTTTCTTAAATAAAGTAATAAAAGTGTTACAATATAATAAAAAAAAGCTATATTGAACATACGACCTTTTGTTCATATCATCCATTTTCAATATGCATGACTAACGTTTTATTAAATAACTAAATTCACAAATTTGACTAGATTATTTTATAGAAATTGAAATTCGGTAGAAATAAACTATAGTAACGGTTACATTGCCTTATCTGATAATTATAAAATTTGATTATTTCTATCTTATTTTTGTGTTTCTTCTCATGTCTCACTCAGCCCCACTCCCTTTGACATATAAACAAATAATATTCCCGTGTTTTATATGTTAGTTGATGTGTCAAAAGGATAAAAGGAGACTAATATAAAACAGGAGATGAGAAACTGAAAATGAGATGACTGATCTTTACTTAGTGATTGGTGGTTAATGATGAGTGGAAATCACGAGGGTTGCAGAGAGCAATACAGTGGGGGTAATTTGAGATTACATCTTTTAGATTCGAAATTTGTCATCTCGATAAAACTAATGCTAACCTAGTAACCTTATACGTGTACTAAAGGTAACGCCCACAAATTTCAGTTACATTATTTATGGTAAGACCATCTTACTATTTTGGGTAAATAACAACACAAGTAGTAAACATGTATGGATCACGATTAAAAAAAATGGGTGCAGTTGTTAAGGAAATGTGTATGAAATTCACGAGTCACTTAAATTATCAACAACAAAATTGTTCCGCAAAAAATATATAAAGGAATACGATTAAATGACCAATCAATAGCCAAGGGAGAGACCACCCCTCTTAGATTTTTGTGACTTTGTAAAGGATTCAGTACGTTAATAAAGTTATCGAGCCTTGTAAAACTAGTAAAGTAATTTTATGAATGAGTTTACTGATAAATTATAGTAAAATTGGTGATTCATATGTGTTCAATACTATACAGTATACATTAGTGTATCGATACCAAAATTTGGAATTTGGATTCTCTCCATTTCCTTTCTAATACACTCATATTTAATATATTTTCTCTCACCATCCATTAAAACTTTATTTTTATGAAACGATTACAAGCACTGGATCATCAAAGTATTTGATCCGGACCCTTGAGGAAATGGAGAGAATCCGAACTGCAAAAATGGTGGCACACTAACATGAGTGCATAGACTATAGTAAGAGTGTTCGCAAATTAGTTCGCACGGGTAAATTGGATCGATTAGAACGATCGATGTGGTCCGATTGGACTAGATACATGGTAGTGCAGTCTCCAGGTCCATGTAATTTTGGTGGACGGTCTGCAGACCTGTCTAACTCAAAAAAATATGAAATTACCATTATTTTACACGCTGAAATACCTTCGTAGCCACACATGTCTAGCTCAAACCCGGTGAAAATCAACCTAAAGGGTTTTGGTCCGGTTAGGATCCCTTCATATATGCCTTCTGGTATGGTCTCCGGTTTTTCCTGTCAGTTTGTCTAGGACTGATAGACACGTTAAGAAAATAGTATTGGTTGTTGTACAACTAGAGTAGTGACATACCTTATGAGCTTTATAATAATAAATCTGTATAATGTATTGTAAAATCTAGGTAAATGATCAATTACTCCCTTATAAAATACATTTTTTTCAAAATTACTCCCTTTAAAAAAGAAAGTTTAAAAATTACACCCATAATATTGCTAAAGTTTAAAAATTGCTCTCAAACTCTTATTTTTGTGTTTTTAGACGAACATACCCTCAACTTCTTTGATTCTCATACTTCAACTCAATCCTCCTAGCCACCCACCTTCAACCACCGACCATCCCAATCCTTCACTCAAAATTCACCGCCAAACTCTCTGGAGTCTATGACATTGATAGAAAACTTAAGTTAACACTTTTTTTTATCTCGAAATCCATGGCAAAAGCAGTATCATTTTGTTGGCTCATTCCTTGAACATAATGAATTAGATTGACATATTGAAAATCTGAAACAAAACCCAAAAGGTAGGGATAATTGGAACAAATCTCAACTTAATTGGACAATTGGCTAATTGATTAAAAAGTGAATTGTGGAAAATAATATTTGGGGGTTAGAGTCTCTTGACAAGTGAGATTGAATGTTAAAATAGAATTAGTTTGAATTGATAGTGTGTTTTAAGGGATTGGGGCGTCGAAATTCAGTGAGTTTGGTGGTGGGGTGAGCGTGGATGATAGTGGTGGTTGGCGGTAGAGGTAGATGGTGGTTGGTGGTGGGCTGGTGGAAGGGTGGGTAATCTGAGAATAAAAGAATTAAGGGCATTTTTGTCATAACAACACAAAATCAGGGTACCGGGAGTAATTTTAAACCTTGACAATATTTTGGGTGTAATTTTTAATTTTTTTTTGTTTAAAAAAAAAGTGTATTTTGTAAGGGAGTAATCGATAATTTACTCTAAAATCTATGAATGTTATTGGAAATGTCCTAAGTTCCTTTACGTAAACATAAAATTCAACACCTTGCGTTGTAAATATGTATTCCTTTGTCCCGATCATTTGTTCACCTATTTTATTTTAGGGTGTCTAAGTCAATTGTTTACTTTTTTATATTAGGAATGTCTTTGATAAGTAATTAGATCCTCCACAGTCCACACTCAATTTGATCCACTTATTATCGCATAATTGACTCCCTCCTTTTCGTGTTGTTTTTTGGGCTAAAAACAAAGGTAACCAAACGACCTAAAGGAAGGCATTAACTAAAAAAACCCCAAAAAAGTTGAATAATGTGGAGTATAATGGTATTCATTTTCAAGCCTCCTCACGAGCGATATAGTGAAGATTATGGCCTAAGTTCATGCCTTCTAGACTTCGAGTCCGTCACCCCCGGGTGGTTTACCCGATATATATGATTTGCAGGCTATCACGTATATCAGAGAGTTTAGCCCCACTGCGCACAAAAAACAGCGGTTGCGGGTCCCCCGAAAAAAAAAAAAAAATCTTGATTGTCATTTTCTTCTTCATGACTTCAAATCTGTGGAGATTTAATCACACTTGAAACCAACAAAAAAAAAAAAAAAAATCCAGAAAGGAGAAAGAAGGTTGAGTGTACTAGATTAGATAGAGGAGAAGAAAGCAATAATAATTTGACTCTGTTCTTCTATTTCCAGATTTCATACCTTCTTTTTCTCCATTAATTAATTGATTAATTAATTAATTCATCATTTTCCTCCATTAATTCTTCATTTTTCTCCATAAACCCTTTCTGGGTTTTTAATTATCTTTCAGTTTTTGTACCTTCCAATTTTTAATTTTAATTTATTCTAATCTAAATTTACCTGTCTTTATATTTCTTTTTCCCCTAATTTCTTTGTGTTAACATCCAACATTTATTGGTTTTCAAAAAGTTCTATCTTATCAAGCAACCAACCATCTATCCCTCTTTTCATTTTATTTTATTTCTTTTTCCCTATTTTCTCCCAAATCTTAGGAGATCTATCACTCTATTACACAAATTAACATCATTTTGTGTTTTTTTTTGGCTTAATTTTTTCTGGGCACTGAATAAATCTGAAAAATACTGAAGAAAGTTGGTTTCTTTGCTGTTTTCTTCATCAAATATTATCTGGGTAGTTCTTAAATTAGGGGAAAACTGAACAAAGTTTGGTTATTTGTTGAGTTTTTCATGTAATTTTTACTGGGTATTTATTAAAAATTGAGAATACAGAAGAAAGTTAGGTTCTTGATTAGATTGAAGCTAAAAAGGTTAGCTACTTTTGGTTGATAGATCTGAAAAAAATAAGTTTGAAGGTAAAAGTTAGGTTTTCGTAGTTCGTAAATTCTTGTTTAAGTCGGAAGTATCCGTTTGTAGTTATGGGTAATTGTTGTGCTGCACCAAGTGGTGGTGGTGGAAAAACCAAGAAAAAAAATAGACCAAACCCATTTTCAGCAGATTATGCTGTAAATTCAGGAAGTACAGCAAATACTAAACTGAATGTGTTGAGAGATCCTACAGGACATGATATACTTGCACATTATGAACTTGGTAGAGAGTTAGGGAGAGGGGAGTTTGGGATCACTTATTTAGCAACTGATTTAAGCGGCGGCGAGAAATACGCTTGTAAATCGATCTTGAAAAAGAAGCTTAGAACTGCCGTTGATATTGAGGATGTTAGGAGAGAAGTTGATATTATGAAACATTTGCCAAAACATTCTAATATTGTTACTTTAAAGGATGCATATGAAGATGATGTTGCTGTTCATATTGTTATGGAGTTGTGTGAGGGTGGTGAGCTTTTCGATAGGATTGTTGCTAGAGGTCATTATACTGAGAGAGCTGCTGCTCTTGTTACTAAGACTATTGTTGAGGTGGTTCAGGTATAGCTTCTGCTGTTCTTCACTTTGTAGTCTACTTTGATTCGTACATCCGATCTCCCCTTGCCCTGCAGTTTGTTGGAGCTGTTGAGGTTGTGGGGTAATGTTGTTGTTGCTGTATACTTTGATTCTTCTGTGTTTTTGTTAGCTGTATCTTCTTTTGCCTTAGTTTGGTTTGTATTAGATTGTTCCTAATACACTGGATTCGTTGATTCTTCAATGTTTGTTTCCTGAAGGGGTAGTGTTGTTGTGAGGATTTTTATCTCTTAATTAAGTGGTCAAGGTTTCAATACCTATTACCGAACTGGCGAACCATTGCTAATGAAGACCTTAGTATCCTAACAAAACGATGAAAGAGTGTTGTTGTGTGTGGAGATTAGTGTGAGATACCGTTACATCTTTGGTAGAATAAGATGTTGCTACTTGTTAAAGGTCTTTTACTTTGTATCCTTGATACTTGCCTCGACAAGGGAGGTAAGAGTTGTGTTAGATGTGTGATGACTGTTGTAAAACTTTGTCACTTCTAACCGTGGTTAATAAATATCACTGCTAGATGTCATATACTTTCATCTAAAGATGTTTTGTGGATAAAGGAGTAAAAGTCGTGGTTGATTTGTCATGACTTGTATAAACTGTCGCATTTTACGTTGGTTGATTATGATCTTTACTAGAGGCCATATTTTTTGATTTAGTTATTTTATGCATCGATGAAGGAGAGTCACAATAGGTGTGTTGAAGCATGAGTAGAACTTTTTGCATCTTTTGAACATGAATCGGAGATTAAGCCTAATCATCTGGAACTAAGGGTTTCTAGTTGTGGTATTTGTTTCCTATACTTGGAATGATGTTGATATCTTTTTCTCACTGATCATGGAAACTCAAAATGTTCAGCCATATAGATTTTGACCGCCTTCATATTAAAGCACACTATTTAGTAGATAAGGGACCGAAAGTAGCAACCTTTTACTAAGCTATCAACCACATGCCTCACGTCCTTTTGATCTTGAGCCTTGATGTCACAGCAGCTGATGTTGCTTTTTAGCTTCAGATTATCAAGGTTCTTATTAGGATTGAGTTAGCATTGATAGAAATTTAGGTATTGTATTCTTAGTGGGTAAGATGTTGGATTGATTCATATTTTACTACTATTGGTGGTCATTATCCTGTTTCAATATCTCTCGTCCTAGACTTAGGACACCCTTTCATTTGCAGCCGTGTTTCACGTTGTACTGCTAACGTTCTTACCTCTCCTTGTTGGTAACTGATTTTGCTTCTGTTTATATACCTTGCATATTCTGAGCTAATTGAATTATCTATATTGTTTATTTCCTCTGCAGATGTGCCACAGGCATGGAGTTATGCATCGAGACTTGAAGCCAGAAAATTTTCTCTTTGCCAACAAGAAAGAAAATTCTGCTCTAAAAGCAATTGATTTTGGACTATCTGTGTTTTTTACTCCCGGTAATATCATTTATAAGCGTCATGTCCCTCTTTTTGTGTTTGTCAATTCGTAGCAATGGCATTGTCTGTGATGCGATAACTTTCATTTAACATTGCACTGTTCTCTCATATGGTGCTGTGTGACAGGTGAGAAATTCAGTGAGATTGTTGGCAGTCCCTATTACATGGCTCCTGAGGTTCTAAAGCGTAATTATGGTCCAGAAGTTGATGTATGGAGTGCTGGAGTTATATTGTACATTTTGTTGTGTGGTGTTCCCCCTTTCTGGGCAGGTTTGTTCAGTGACTGTATTTCTTTTAGTAACCTTCTGCTTGCAAAGGTTACTGTGGTGTTCTCATTCTTAATTGTGTTTGTGTTTCAAGATTGGGCTTATGTGACTCATAACCCGGTACTTGGTAATTACATGGTCAATGACCGAAATTTCATATGAAATGGTCTTGAAAAAGCCCGTAAGGAGAAGAGAGTCCACTCTCTCATCTTTTATCGATGTGGCACAGTCTTACATATTTGAGCTCTTCAACACCGCCCACACATGTGAGATTCTTAAGAAATAGACTATAGTGAAAAGCAATAACACCCTTTATAGATGTCGTACTCTTAAAATGGCCTAGTTTAAATTCATCAAACCCAGGTCAGAGCTATGGTTGCGATTCCATGTGAAATTGTATATAAACGGGTGTGGACCACACTCACAAGGAAGAGAGACTCTACGTCTTAGCCCAAAATCCCTAATATCAAGTCCCATCTTGACAGTTGAAACTATTTGGCAGTAGAGTAACTCCTCGTTTTTAAAGCGATTCTCTCCCTCCTCTTACATCAATATGGGACACTCACATGAGGGTACATCGTAGTATTAGCTTTCCAACGATTGCCTTCCATCATTGTAATGTAAATTGCTAAGCTTGGTGCCCCAAACATATCATAATGCATTTAGTGTGGGGATCTACCTATGTTCCCTGGTCTTCATTATTTGGTCCATGTATAAACCTGCTTATGAACTGTATAACGTTTTATGTGCACAGTGCAAATTGCATTATTTTTAAGTCTGCTGAGATTAGCGCGACCCGAACCCCAAAAATTGAGATTTTGGCTTTGATAAATAAATTGGATTGATTTGTGGTCATCTATTTGTTTAGCTGACTTAACATTTTACGTGTATAACATTAGATTGTTAGGATGCACAACTTGTCCTTCATGGTTCCACTGGGATTTACTAATAAGTGATAACTACTGTCTATTCAGAAACTGAACAAGGAGTTGCACAAGCGATTATTCGTTCTGTTGTCGATTTTAAAAGGGATCCATGGCCAAAGGTGTCAGATAATGCTAAAGATCTTGTGAAGAAGATGCTTGATCCAGACCCAAAGAAACGGCTTACCGCTCAAGAAGTGCTTGGTATCTCAATATTCATCTCCCCTTTCAAATTTTCACACTAATTAATGTAATATATGCTAATTCCAGCCTTTTTATTGGGAGGAACAGATCATCCTTGGTTGCAGAATATCAAGAAGGCTCCGAATGTTAATCTTGGTGAAACGGTGAAAGCCAGGTTGAAGCAGTTTTCTGTGATGAACAAGCTAAAAAAGAAGGCCTTAAAGGTAAAAGAAAATGCTTCTATTGGCATCTTTCACCAGCTCCCTTTCCAAAAATGTGGAAAACTTTTCTTAAGAAGGGAGTTGACAAAAAATGAAGCTTATAAGTATATATAAAATTAAATTTGAGCTGGTGATTTGCAGGTGATTGCGGAGCATTTATCTACGGAAGAAGTGTCCGGCATAAAAGAGGCCTTTGATGTGATGGACATTGGAAAGACCGGCAAAATTAATATGGAACAGTTAAGATTTGGAATGAATAAGCTAGGACAACACATCTCTGATGCGGATCTCCAAATTTTGATGGATGCGGTATGCATTTATTACCGTGTCCCACCTTTTTCTTTATAATTTCTTTCGTAGGTTTTGCCAAGTAATCCGACTTTAAAATTTTGCTCTGCTTTTTTTTGTCATCACAAAATTGCTATGATGTAACCTTTTTCGCACCTCATTTTATTGCTTGCCATTTTTTGGCTAGCCGCAATTTTTTAATAGCTTGTGCATACTTTCTGGTTGATGGGTCTTCTTAAAAAATAATCTTTGTTCTTGTTCTCAGAATAGATATTATGGGGTCTTATGATTTTAGTCTGAAATTTGAATGGCCTTTCAATCTATTCCGGTTCCTCAATTAGTTGCTGCTTCTGGAAAACACTTCTCTTATCCCTCTATTATGGACAAGTACACTTTTTTGCATTGTCACTCAATGGAGTTTCCCTGTGTGGCATGTTTGCTACTTATGATATTGTTGTTTAATCGCTCGAAGCTGTCGAGAGGTCATTATGTAGATTTCTGGTAAAGAAAGGACAGGAATGTCTCATTATCTTCCATGGGGGTCTCTTATGGTAACAAGCTGAAGACAGGGTTATTTCCCTGATCATGTGTATGCCAAATGATAAAGTCTTTCAGTGACTAGTTTGAGTTTTTTTTTGCTCACTTCTGCAAAAAGAGAATTTTCTCAACTAGATATAGGTAATTTCTGATTTTTTTAATACAAAACACCGCCTGAGTACCTCAAGTGTTCTCGCTTATGATGGGGTATGGGGTGAGGCTATTTACGGTTAACCTTAATAAACTTTACGTAAAAGATGGCATTAATTGATTGTCATTTCAGAGAATAGGGAGTCATTTTGCTATCTCCCTCATATTCGAAAGTCAAAGAGCTCCGCGTCTTTGGCTTCACCAAAAATGGAGAATTGTTGATTGTCTCTATGTTTTGTACTCTTCATGTAAATCTTTCTAAGCTGTGCAACTAACGCTGCCTTTCACCCAAATACCTGGAAATCATCTGGTAACTGAGAAAGACACTGCAACACATGTATGCCACTGTTCCAGTGTCCTGAATTTTTTTTCCTGGTGTCTTGTAAATTTTCATCGTAAAAGGTTGGAAAGATACTCACAGGGAAAGTAGCAAATTGCCCCCAAACGTTTGGGGTTATGTGCAAATTACCCCTAAACGTTTTCAAATGTGCAATTTACCCCCAAACGTTTGAGACAATGTGTAAATCACCCCTCTTTTAACTTTCCGGCAATTTTACCTCTACTACCACCCTCCCCACCACCATTAAACACTCCTGACTCTTCTCTCCCATCCAAACCCCTGATTTCAATCTTAAACAAGAGCTGATAAATATAGATGGAAAATTAGTCAGTTACAACATATAAGCACTGGAAAA
>VHZZ01000130.1:31242-44176 GCA_009801015.1 Silene noctiflora
AATTGATCAATTGAATATAGTGAGAGAAAATTAAAAATTTGGGAGTTGAAATAAATGGGGTAAAATGGTCATTTCCGTCCATGAAAGAGTAAAAGTCGTCCATGAATAAGCACCATCCTAAAATTAATTAGGAGGCAAATATTATTCATTAATAAATATAGTAAATATAGATAGTATGATCAATTAATAGGAGGAAGATATTGTATAGTAGTATGTTCACTTAGGCGGGAAAACATAGGCGGGAAAATTGGAGAGTTGTTAATCTTTTAGTATATACTAGTATAGATCCCGTACTACAGTACGATATTTGTAAAGAGTTGTGTTAGCGAATGTTGTAATTAAAATGTTGCCATAAAACATTTTTACGTTTAATAAATCTACTATTATAAAGTTTTGTATTAAGACGAATTCTGAATCACATATAATAGTTGAGAATTCATTTTTATGAAATTTGGCCATGAGAGTTACATGAAAGGTACTTTAGATGCCTCATACTCCCTCCAATCCACACCAAACTCCCCATTTGCTTTTGGGTGGTCTTCGAGGCGACTCTTTGACCGTAGTTTTCGTCCTTTAAACATAGAAATTTTTCACAAAAAATATAATTTTAAGAAAAATATTTTCGTAACAAAACTAAATATGTAAATTTTATTTATCAAAGATTTCTATTTTTGGATGAATTTATGGTCAAACTTTTCGAAGTTTGACCTCAAAAAAGTAAATGGAGAGTTTGCCAGTTTGGTGTGGATTGGAGGGAGTATTTTTTAGAAAGTTGATTTGGAAAAAATATATTAAAATTAATTTAAAAAATTTAACAATTTACATCTCTATATTTCTTGATTTTAAAGATAATAAATTTTTTAATAAATGGAATCAGATAATATTAATTAACTACAATATATTCTTGCTGAAAATAGAAAAAGATATTTATTAATTGACCACAATATATTATTGCTGAAAATAAAAGAAGATATTTATTAATTGACTACAATATACTATTGCTCAAAATAAAAGAGGATATTTTTGTGCAAGGAAGTAGTTGAGCGGGAAAAATGAGCGGGATTTCTCTAGACTCGTTAATCTTTTAGTCTATAAGGGATAAGAGATAAAGGATGAGATTCTTGTCCAAGATAAGGTTAGTGCAAAAAGATTGCAAAACAAATGTTCAATACTAACTAACTAACTTTTCATTCAACTGGATCACTCTATTTGTATTGGCAAATTCTCATTTGTGACGGAAGGTATCCGTCACAAATGAGAAGACGGGTACCATTTTGTGAGACAAAATGCCCAAATAGAGGAGAGAGGAAAGTAAGTGGGGGGTGCCTCCACCTTGTCCCCCTATTTGTTTTGTGAGTGGCATTATCCGTCTTCGGATCCGACCCGTCACAAGGGAGACGCTTTGATTTGTATTAGTGAATTTATTTACACAATACCGATCTAGAAATGGCCTTATATCAGATTAAGTTTTCAAACCACATTTGAAGAACTTAAATTATTAAAAATTTAAAATCATATATTCACATAATGAGTTGCATTTTTTACATTAATTGATGAATTCCCTAAATTTATGTTGAAAAACGACGCCGTACAGGACGTTATTGCGATCGAATCTACTTACTGGCACACTGCTCAGTTCTCCCCCCTCTCTCTTTGCCGCTCGCGTTTTTCAGCAAATTCTTGCAATTTCCATCATCATTAGTAAGTATTCCTTTTTAATTTCTTGTATTTTGAATTTAATATACCTCACAACTTAATATAATTACTCCAATTATATGCAATCAATTTGATTTATTCTTGTATTGCTCAATTAATTTTATAATTAAATCGAATTAGAATTCATTAGTTTTACCGAAAATCAAACAAGATTACCCCGCTGCCCGCAAATTGCGGGGTAAGGGAGGGTCGGATGTGCGCAGCCTTATACCTTTATTAACAACTCAAAAGAGGTTGTTTCCGAATGACCTAGAATGAAAATTGCGTCGACAATTGCTATATACTCTTATAGTTTTGATTTATATACGGAGTATATACTATCCCCGTCCGAATCATTTATTACCTTTTATATTCTTTATGAAGAGTATTTTAATCAGAGATAAGAAAATGATTGGTTCGGAGGGAGTACAATACGATCCGTTGGGACGGAGGCAATCTTACCTGGTATTACCGACACAGAGAGATTGTTTTCGGATGACTTATAATAAACATTACGCCGAGAAGTGTTTGGTATGACTGCTGCTTCGCAATAAAAAGATCCATGATCAGTTTAATGAAATGAACCATTTTGTATTTATATATGTTCTGGAATTGGTGCAGAGGGAGGAAGGTGTATGCAATGTGTTTGGTTGTGGTGTTAGCTTGTTAACATTATGATTGTCAATGGAATAAGAAGTGGGATGTCAATTGCCGGGATGAAGATTGGTGGTGGAAGGCGGCGTTTTTTGTTCCTGCTACCTGTAATGATTTTTCTACCATACTTGTTATCTGGTAATTCCCCACTATCATACATTCGGTTCATTTTAGCTGGTCAAAAATTTGGTAGCTGATATGTGCTCGGGTTAAGAGAAGCTAAAAAGTAGGATTTTATTTTTATTTGGCAGTTTTAGAGTTGCATCAATTCTCAACTACCATTGATCAACAAAAAAAACATGGGACCAAATCTGATCATTTGATTCTTGGGCCGGCTGCTGGTCAGGGTCATCAAAATCGTCTACAGTGCCAAGGCAAGTTAAACTGACTTTTGCTATTGTAATGTACATGAAAGGGGGATTCCTTCTTAACGTTAGGAAACGTAGAGCAGAGAACAACTTATATGCGCTTTGTCATTTTTTCGGGGTTTATCATTTGTATATGTAAATCAAGTCATGCTTATGAGAAAATTGCTGTGGGTGGTTCCATTTGCCTTACCTTATCATATAGAGGGTTATTGTTATTGTTATTGTTTAATGTTATTGCTATAGAGGGTTACTCTTTCAAATGAACATATCTATCTTTTTTGAGGATTGTAATGGCGCCATTTGCCTTACTTTTTCATATTACTTGTAATCATCTTTACTTTGCTATTCAGTAACAACCAATTATCTTGTTCGGAGTATTATTATATCTGGAATTTTGATGTTGTGCAGGTACAAAATCATTGAACACAACGCGTCACGTTGCTTCACACAGCTTGAAGCCTGGAGAGAATGTTGCCTTTGTTACTGTATTTACCATTTACAATTCTTCAAGAGAGAATCATGAAAACAATAAATTCTCTGATATTGTGACTATCGGAAATTCTTCGTATACAAAGTTGGAGAGATCTATGGCTATCCTGCATTCATTCATTAAGTTTATCCAGGTACATCTTCCGAACCTGTGTCTCCTATAGGGATTTAGAGAGGCCTGTTGATTTTTTTGTTTCATTTATCTGGCATATTGCGGAAAGATCACATTGTCAAAGAGGGATTACTTATTGGTACGTTGATGGAGGGCAGAATTAGCTGAAATTATTTGTGGTTAGATCTTGGTTATGTTTGCTTTAACCATGTAAGTTTACAGTAACATATGCTATTCATTTACTATTCTCATGGTGTATAGTTCCTTGGGGTCGTGATGTATTGTTCCTTGGGATGCTCGTACATGCCTGGACTATGGAGTCCTGGACGCGGGAAATCTCATTTTCATAAATGTCATACATATCTGTATGCATTTCATTTGTGTCACTAGCTGAATGCTTTTAGCCTAAGTTTATGTAATTGAGGCGCTCTCCTGAAATACTGACGACGTAGTTATAGTGGACTATTGGTCGTCTTAAAAAATATGGCTGGACACTTATTTTCTATTACCAAATAGGCTAACAGTTACCATGTACAATCCCCTTATGTAAGGGGTTGAGCATGTGGTTTCTTTTAATTTATCTTCTAGTTTCCTTATGCATAAAATTTGCACATTTTATGTTACGAAAAAATCACACTTTTTGCAAAAGTGACGGTTCTTCATTGAGCACTCTATATTATACTATGCTTGAGAAAGTTCTTACTGAGCTATTGTGCCCGCAGGTAACAATGCCTTTAAGCAACGTTATCATCCTTACTGATCCAGCATCTGACTTGCGGGTTGACAGAGAAGAAGTTACAGTTTACCCCATTCAAGGTGAATATTCACGAGACAAGTTGATGCTTCAAAGAATTAGGTCTTACATTGTAAGGGCACATTGTGTAGCATTTTCAAGTGATGTCAATGCTTTCTTTCTGTGTGGAACATTCATGCGCTTATATAGAGGGGTTTCCTAGCATATTCAATATTTCACATGTCTTAAGTAGTTCATAGTTTCACGAGTATCTCTTTTAACATTTCAAGATGTCCAGTGCTCTTAATTGCTGTTCTATCATCATCCATGCAGGCCTTTCTGACTGCAAGACTGGAGGAGTATCCTACACTTGCTCCCGACAAAAGGAGTCATTACATTTTCACTGATTCAGACATAGCTGTGGTTGATGATCTTGGCCAGATATTTGATGAGTACTCGAGTTTTCATTTGGCCTTAACCTTTAGAAACAACAAAGATCAACCTCTTAACTCAGGGTTTATTGCTGTACGTGGAACAACAGAGGGTCTTAAAAGGTACTATTCTGCTATTTACCCTCCCTTCGGTGCAGTCACAAACAAAAGATTTTGTTTCCAGTGTTTTAATATTTTTCTTACAAAAATTATTGATTGTACGGATTAATTTTTCTTTTTTTTTGAAAAAATTTAGACAAAATACACTCAAAATCACTTTATGGTGTTAGAGGACCACATGTCCTGGTATGGATCTGCCATTGCCGCTTGTGATCAACAATGAATAGAAATATAATGTCAAAGATGAAAACAAGGCTACCGCCTTTCATTAAGCTGCTTTAATACGTTAATTGTATTAGGAACAGCTTCTTTGCATAACTTGTAATATACTGATTACCGACTCATGCATTTAAGTCTATTTATTCAGGGCAATCGAGTTTTTGACCGAAGTTCTTAAAGCTTACACTGAAAGATACATGAAAGCTTCTAGAATGTTGGGTGATCAGTTGGCCTTAGCGTGGGTAGTAAGATCTAACCCCTCTTTTGATTCACGGAGGTTCTCTAAACCCATAGCTTTCATAGAGAAATTAAATGGGGCTTCCGTATTGTTTCTACCATGTGCATTATATAATTGGACTCCTCCAGAAGGCGCAGGACAATTTCATGGCATGCCTCTGGATGTAAAGGTATATTATTTTTACAGTTGATCTTCAATTTTTTTTTTTTTTGGTGTAGATGAGTTTCATATTCAGGTATATTATTGGCGACCATAAATGACATGCGAATTCCATTTTTTTTTTTTCACAATAATGCTTCATTTCCGTTTGCTTGAATAATTCTGTTTCACATTTCTAGGAAATGCAAAACTGTTAAAAGGATCTTTGAATTGTATTTGGTTGTTAATTCCCCAGTTTGTTCCGTAATGAACAGGTAGTTCACTTTAAAGGATCAAGAAAACGGTTAATGCTTGAAGCATGGAATTTTTTCAACGGATCATCGAACATGGATGATATGTTATGCCTCATTCTAGGTAGTGGAAGAACTAAATACGACTTTTAAGTCGCTTTTGCTGCAGTATTCGATTGGCATCTTACAGTAGAGCCTACCAAATGAAATGAGAATTCAAGCTCGCTGTGGAATTTTATCATGTCATACCCAAAAGAGAAGTCGCGAAGGAAAAGCATATATGCTTCATACTGAGCTGACTGGTGAAAGAGACAAAGGGGATGTGCAATAGTGCAAGTTGTGAAAGGCAATATGATGCTATTTTGAACATCTCTCGTTTATGAACGGAACAAAGCTTTGTAGTTCAGTCTGTATCAAACTTGCCAGATTGTAAATGTTCCATAGTCTCCTTGGTAAGGAGACTCACACCAAGTTATTTCGACTTAAGGACAAGCGTTAGAGTGTCATACACGGTTATTTCAAATTCATGTTGTACGGTTGGAGAGTGCAAGTCTGAAAGGGTATATTTTTCTTATACATAACTTGATGATGATTTTAATCCTATGATTTCGAATTTGGACTAGTTTATCTCTCCGCTCCCATAAAAATATGCGCATAGCACACAATCGAGCACACAACAAATGTGTATTACACGCACTTGACTGAGATTTCTGCTCGAATGTGTGCTACACGCACTTGACCGAGATTCCGGTGAAAGAGGGAGTTTGACAGCCATGCAAGTAGATATGGTGAAGTGAGATCCAAATTGAGGGCACACCACAAACACTAGGTTTTGACCTTACAAATCATCATAGAGCCACCTCTAAAAATAGAGTACAATTTCTGTGTACCAACCCAATTTTAGTTTGTATCCTTTTTTACCGTTATTTGAGCAGCCCTTGACTGTATAGTAGAGACAGTAATTTGGACCACAATTTGGTCCAGGTTCATTTTCACCATGCAGCCTACTTTCCCTTAAAATACCAGCAACAAATCTAATTGATTCTCCACGCGCCTACTACCTTATGTAGTGATGCGTGACTTCACGTCACTCAGGAATGTCTAGGATTTGCAACGTAATCGCTAACGTTATGTTTATGACTCATCATCATGGAGTATTGTAATTTGTACTAGGTTAACTAGAAGTCAAACTTATCCAAGCTACTAGTAGAGGCGTCCTCGGGCCGAGCTCACTTGGGTAGGCTATGAACCGGCCAGTGGGAGGGCCGGGCTGGAAGAATGTTTGACCCGGGCTAGGCCCGTGGACGGGCCGATGTAATTTTTTTTACTAAATAGGCGGGCTAAGGGCGGGCCGAGTTTGCGTTTCATGACCCGGGCGAGGCCAGGGAGGGAAGGCAGGCTGGCCGGGCCGGGCTGTGTGTTGGATGTCTAAACAGGGCGGGCCGAGTCAGCCCGTGCTGATCGTCATCTCTACAAGTTAGTAACGTTTGAATCTTTCAACTGGATATGGCAATCAGATAGGTCGAGTTAAGTTTGACCGACCTGGTTATTATTGGTTTAGTTATAGGATTAAGTCCTGACTAGGTAGAATCGGGATTCAGAACAAAAGACCATAACATGTATTGGATTACCACGAGTGACATGTCATCTCGAATTAAGACAGATTTCTGATTCGGGTTACAACTTACGAGCTATTAGGGGTGGGATCGAGTTCAATTTCTGTTTCGGATCTATCTCAATCGGGTTTCGTCGGTTAACGGGTCATCACCACATCGGTTCAATTTTAATTTACAACAATTCGAGTTATGAAGAACCAGGTATGCTCAGAACTAAAATCAGATTTCTCCGTGTCAGATATAAATTGGTTCAGTTTTACCGAGTCTGTCTGTCACCTCTTACTCAGCGCGTGTGGCTGTGTACCTACTACCTGTGATTCGTTTTCTCAAATATTTGTCCCGTGGCATGCACATGAGAACCATCATATAAATTTTTAATAATAATAATATTTTTTGATTTGATTCTTCATAAAAATACACTTTAATTTTCTCCACCTTTTTCTACATTTCATAGCCACCATCCATCCAACTTAGTAGTGGAAGTGTACCACTTGTATCTCCTCCATTTTCTCTCTCCTTTTTTTTTTCCTTCATAAATCTCAATTTCACAACTGGGTTTTTCTGGGTTTTTATCCTTTTGTTGATTTCCTTTCTTTATTTGTTATGACGACGTCGTTTCGGGCAACAAATTCCGCCATTTTTACTGATCCTAAGCTCCAAATTCACAGTTTTAATGGGTTGAAATCATCAACCTTGATCACTGTTCATCGTTCTGTTCCTTTGTTTTCCGTTTCTTCTTCTTCTTCTTCTAATTCTTCTGTCATCAGAGCTGTTTCTACGGTAAAGATTCAATCTTTCAGTTTAATTTTTAAATTCATTTATAATTATTAAAGAAAATGGCAGATGATTAGGGAATATAACATGATTTTTGTTGTCATTAATAATTTGATAGTGAAATATTCTCTCCATCCCATTCATTTGTTTACGTTTTTTATTGTTTGCGACAGGTATTTTAATAAGTTGGAGCCTTTTTATGTACTATTATATATATGCATGATTTTTTATACATTTGCCAATCCCAAATTATTGTTCATTATTAATTTATTATGGCTTGTTTGGTTGTTATGTCTTTGTGCATGCTAAATTGATACTGAAATACTAGCTCTGTCCCAATCATTTGTTTATTTCGTGGGGTATTTTAATCAAAAGGTAAACTGATGCTTAATCCGTCCCAGTCATTTGTTTACCGTTTTTATTCTTTGCGGAGTATTTTAATCGAAGGTGGACAAATTATTGAGAGGAAGGAATTAAGGTGTTTTGCTTTTCTATTATTTGGATAATTGTGGTGAGAGAGAAGTGTTTTCAATTCGGATGGTTGTGGTGACCGGTGAGGAGTCTATGCATGGAAGTCTATCGAGTTATAGTCATTTTTGTTGGTATGATTATGTCTAGTAAAGAATTCTTCCGAAAGTTGGTGCTGTATTTGGATGTTTTAATGTTATACGAATGTAAATGAGACCGTTCCATGCGAAACTAACTGCAAATGGAGGTTAGTATGAGACGGAATTACATGTGAGGCCAACCTATTGAGCATTAACTAAAGGAAGTATATACGTGAGACCATTTCATACAAGAGTCATTGATTGATTTGATTCGTATGCTAAATGGGTGTGATATAATGCAGCCTGTAAAGCCCGAGACTGCTGTGGAGCCAAAACGTAGTAAGGTTGAGATCTTCAAAGAACAAAGTAATTTCATAAGGTGGCCTCTTAATGAGGAGATGATGAATGATGCTCCAAACATTAATGAGGCTGCTACACAGTTGATCAAGTTTCATGGGAGCTATCTACAGTATAATAGAAATGAGAAGGGCGCTAAATCTTACTCATTTATGCTTCGTACAAAAAACCCTTGTGGAAAAGTGTCTAACCAGCTTTACTTGGTGATGGATGATCTCGCTGATCAATTCGGGATTGGAACTCTTAGGTTAACCACTAGACAAACATTTCAACTTCACGGTGTTTTAAAGCAGAACATGAAGACGGTTATGGGCACCATTATTAGAAACATGGGCTCCACCCTTGGTGCTTGTGGGGATCTAAATAGAAATGTGCTTGCCCCACCTGCTCCACTCGCTCAAAAAGACTACTTGTTTGCCCAGGAGACAGCTGACAATATTGCTGCTCTCCTAACACCACAATCAGGTTTTTACTATGATGTGTGGGTTGATGGGGAGAGGTTTATGACAGCTGAACCTCCGGAAGTAGTGAAAGCCCGAAATGATAATTCTCATGGAACTAATTTTCCGGACTCTCCTGAGCCTATTTATGGAACCCAATTCTTACCTAGGAAATTCAAGATTGCTGTCACAGTTCCAACAGATAACTCAGTTGACATTCTCACCAATGACATTGGTGTCGTCGTAGTTTCTGATGACAATGGAGAGCCTCAAGGCTTCAACCTATATGTAAGTTTCTACATTAACTATAATTTGAAATGCTGTGTAGTAGTATGGTTTTCGTCTCTCAATGGTAGACCCAAAAAAGGTTCTTTATGGTGTCTGTTGAATATTTCCTAGTCATTCTAAGTTTTTCTAGGCAAAAACACTCTTAAAAGAATTTGTGCCTTTATTTTTCTGATATACCTTTAACTAAATTCGTTAACTTTTGTGATAAGGTTGGAGGTGGTATGGGAAGGACACACAGACTGGAGAGCACTTTCCCTCGTTTGGCCGAACCACTAGGTTATGTACCAAAGGAAGATATATTATATGCTATCAAAGCTATAGTTGTTACTCAGAGAGAAAATGGGCGTAGAGATGACCGCAAGTATAGCAGGATGAAGTATTTAATTAGCTCATGGGGCATTGAAAAGTTCAGAAGTGTTGTTGAACAGTACTATGGAAAGAAATTTGAACCCTTCCGTGAGTTGCCCGAGTGGGAGTTCAAGAGTTTCCTTGGTTGGCACGAGCAGGTATATTGTTCTCCCGAATTCATACCTAGTGTGCTGTGGATGTTTGTTTTCTTATGGAAGTGACCAATTCCTCAGCCAGATATGCTGTCTCTTTGCTTTAAACAATGACGGATTAAAGATTAAAGGATGTAAAGACATTGGGAGTTGAACTCCCGGCTTTTTTATCCTCAGTCAAATGCGTTATTCAATTGCAGTCAGTCAGCAAGTAGTACAGAAAACAGTTAAAATATTGCTGTGACGTGTCCGAAAAAATTATTAAAAATTGCTTCTTATTGAAGCGTGCTACTTGTAAAGCTGATAAAGTGTTGCTTGCTTACTTTTGATATGGTACTGACATGGAAAAAGAATATAACTTTCAACTACTAAACTGGTGACACAAAATGAGATGATATGCTAAATACTGAACTCTCTAATTATGGCGGTCGTTGTGAAGTTTCTGTGAGTCCTCTTTTGGGATCAGAAGTATTCTGAAAAATGGATAGCAGATGAACATGATGTCAGCTTTAGCTGATTACTTGTAGAAACTATTTTTACTCACTTCGTCATTTGTAATAGGGTGATGGAAGGCTATTCTGTGGTCTTCATGTTGATAGTGGCCGTATAAAAGGCGTAATGAAGAAAACATTGAGGGAGGTAATTGAGAAGTACAATTTGGACGTGCGTATTACCGCTAATCAAAACCTCATCCTTTGCGACATTAACCGTGCATGGAAGCGTCCGATTACTACAATGCTTGCTCAGGGTGGTTTACTGGTAAGATTTTTGACGAGGCATTATACCTAC
Organism: Silene noctiflora; assembly: GCA_009801015.1. NCBI lineage: Eukaryota > Viridiplantae > Streptophyta > Magnoliopsida > Caryophyllales > Caryophyllaceae > Silene > Silene noctiflora. The sequence continues at coordinate 42,003 of VHZZ01000130.1, forward strand.
TACCATTGGCACAGTATATGGTTACGTTACGTTTCCTTTCCGCAAAGCTTAGTTCAGATGTGCATAAGCTCAAGGCTCACCAAGGCACCAACCAAAACGCTTGAGCGTGCCTTTTGCACAAGGCGCAGCTAACGAGGATGCAAAATTCCATTTTTTTTTTCATCCAGGCTTTCTATGCCTTCCCCTTTGTCCCATTATGAGTAGCTTTTATTTATATGCATGTTATTTGTTAGTTCTCTTAGAAATATGAAAAAGGAGGGTTGCGCAAAATTATATGTTAAATATATAAAATGTGTGCATAGGTATTCTGCCCGGTACGCATAGGGTGTGTGCCTTCACATTTCATCTCAACCCCCTTTAACTAAGCTGCCTAGTGCCTACCTTAGTCAAAGGGATGGTGGAACTAGCAGTTGCTTTTTATGTATTGAGCTCTTTATGGTTTGATATCCAGGAACCTCGGCTCGTTGATCCCCTAAATGTCACTGCCATGGCATGCCCTGCTTTACCAATGTGTCCACTAGCAATAACCGAAGCTGAGCGGGGAATTCCCGACATATTGAAACGGGTTAGAGCCGTGTTTGAGAAGGTATGCCTTGTTTAAATAATTCTTGTAAGAGTCCTCTTGGTAGTAGGGAACTATATAGTGACTACGACTAGTGGATTTGAAAGCTTAAAAAAAATAATGATATTTTGATTTCAGGTTGGTCTCAAGTACAATGAATCTATTGTAGTAAGGATAACGGGTTGTCCGAACGGATGTGCTCGACCCTACATGGCTGAGCTTGGGCTTGTTGGTGATGKCCCCAACAGTTATCAGGTACTCCGATTTTCAGACATTGTAAATGAACTTTCATTTATGTTCACTGGCAGACCCAAAATCTGATGTCCTATTGACTTTTGAAAGATTATTGTACAAGTTTAAGTTTTGATTTAGAGCAAAATTTTGACAAATGCATCTGCAAGGAATTATTTCTGGCGTCTTGAGTCCCTGAATCAATACGCATGGATACACCAATGGGCAGGGCTCATATGCGGCACTTATCAGTTTGTCTTGTTAATAATGTTCTATGAGCTAATCGATTTTCATGCCAATAACAGATTTGGCTGGGCGGTACACCTAATCAATCCTCCTTGGCTAAGACCTTCTTGAACAAAGTCAAAATCCAAGAACTAGAGAAAGTTCTAGAGCCTTTATTTTACCACTGGAGACGGACCCGGAAAGCTAAGGAATCCTTCGGTGATTTCAGTAACCGCGTGGTTAGTCCTCAACTAACACGCATAAATCAAAATCTATTTCTTAACAGTGAACGTAGTATGAGACAATCTCATAAATGAGACCAACCCATATACTTGTGTATATTAAGTTTCACCGTTATGGGTTGGTCTCACGTAAGTTTCTATGGTCAACTTGCTCAACTTTCGGTTCATCTTATAGGGCTTTGAGAAACTACAAGAATATGTTGACAATTGGGAAGGTGTACCCCAAACTGGGAGATTCAACCTGAGGTTTTTTACTGATAAAGATACGTACCTAGCCGTAGAGGAACTCGCAAAGCTACAAAACAAAACTGCCCATCAGCTAGCCATGGAAATTATTCGCAATTATGTGGTTGGCGAACAAAATGGCAAGAGTATTGAATGAGTCCATTTGCTGACACTTCAGCTGAGCTGTTACTGCTCGGCAAATTCCTGGTTTTAAAGCAATTGATCGATCTTTACTTTTTGTATTGCCGTTACTGCGTTGTTTAGACTAAAGGTTAATGTATGTCACTGGCTCCTAGACAGCTAGACCCGTTTTTGGCTGTAACTCGAGTTTTACTGGGTTTTTGTTCTTTCTGTGGTTGGTCTACATGAAACATGAAGATACAATCTTGATGTTGTTGTGACTTGTGAGGGTAGACTGGAAGAAATTTTATGGGAATAAAGGGTACGTTATCTGATCTTGACTGTATTTTCCGGAACTACAATTTTGTTTCCGCAACAAAAGCTGTCAGGGAATTTTTTTATACTAGTTTTAATGCACGGGTTCGTTAATACAAATTTAAAAGAAAGACAAATGATTTTACTTATATTGAAATCTTTTTTATTCTTTTTATTAATCCTAAAAATATTATGTTTAACTTTTTTAATATTGGTAAAATTTATACTATCTGAAAACCGAATTTTTAGAACTT
>VHZZ01000130.1:218170-236479 GCA_009801015.1 Silene noctiflora
AACACCATTGTTGCATATCTCAACCTCCAACTTTCAAACCTTCATATCTTCTTCAATACTCAACCAATTCTCTTGGTTTTCGCGCCAAATTCCTCTTCATTTCATTCCCCTTTTTCTTAAGTAAGAAAGTTAGCACTTTTCTTGGTAAATCCTTGAACTCGTCTTTCTAGGGTTTGCCAAAACTAACATCTTATTGCTTTTTTTGCTTTTAGGAGTGAACTTGGACGACTCGGAAGCCGATTTCTACATTGTTGACGAGTCCCTTGAATATTAGAGTGCAAAAGAGGTAACAGTGATAGGTTACTCGACTCGACATCGAATTTGTGTGTTTATGTGCTTGAGTTTTGGTGTAGACATGTTAGAAATTGATAAAGTTTCATAATTTGATGAATGTTACGTATTGGTGATGAAATTTCATGTTTAAACTATGAGGATGGTAAATGAATGAGATGGTTTTATGTTTTATGTGGTAGTTTTTGCTTTAATCCATATGTTTAATGTTATTTGTCTCGAAAATCATGAAATTGTGACGGTTTAACGATCAATTTTGAGTATGGTTGATGTTAGTATGCAATATATGATGTTTCCCGCTACATACGTGCCTTCCCCGTCCCATGAGAATGTAGATTTCATGATTAAAAGTCAGATTATGGTATTTGTATTTTGGGTTTCGAGTGCAGGTGGTCTCAGCTGGTGGGTCGGCTGCCGGTCCACATGACCGGCTGGGAGCCACTGTAACTTGTTTGTTGAAGCTTTGTGTTGAGCATGTCCCAGCCGGTAGGCCGGCTGCCGGTCCATTGGCCGACTGAGAAGTTTCTGTCCATTTCATTTTGTTCAGGTAGTCCCAGCCGGTGGGCCGGCTGGGAGAACACTGTAACTTTTGTTGATTCTGACCTTGAGGCTGAATTTTCAGCCGGTGAACCGGCTGTCGGTCCACCGGCCGGCTGAGAACTTGGTGTGTCCCCAGCTGGGTGACCGGCACCCGGTTGCCTAGACCGGCTGAGAGTTCCTGTAAGTTTATTTTAATTCTGAATGTTAAGGCTGTGTCCCAGCCGGTTGGCAGGCAGCCGGTGCCCTTGGCCACCGGCTGTGAGCACCTGATTGCTTATTTGTTTTTTCCTATTCATTTACATGTTTAATGAATGATGCAAGCATGAATTGTTTACATCTTTTCACATGAAATGTTACATAATAATCATGTATAAGCTATTATGAGCATGTATCCGTTTGATGCATTTATTAACATGATTAAAGTATGTTTTCCTTCTAATGAGAGTATTCTTTACCAGTTGGTTATGTTGCTTAATTTTTGTACATCTTATCTTACACCCCTCTTTGGTTGTTTGCCTAGTGTGGGTTTGCTCTTAGATGTCCGCCTCCTTAGACCGTTTGTCTAATGTGGGATACTTGGTCACTGTTTATGCCCGAGTCTTAGATACGACCGTTAGTCGTATGTCGTTCGGGGGAAGTTGTCCTTCGAGAGTCTGGCCAGGTTTAGACTAGGACCATTTGTCCTACTAAGTGGAGTTTGAGTCTAGAGTTGTAAGACTATGATTGATGTCTTGAATGTTTGCTCATGGTAAATTCTCATTGGTTTCATTCTTTAGCTTTGCTTGTGGTTCATTGGTATGGATGGTTACCGTTTATAATTTAATCATTACGCACAATCTCTTATTCCATTGTTATTCAAGTTGATTATGTTGTATCTAATCTTCATTGCTTATTTGAGATGTTGTCTATGTATTTTTCGATGTATTGTGGCTGGGAGAACCTTGAGTTACTCCTCACTGACTGTGGCGTTCATGTTTACATGGATGACAGGTTGGTGATGCGGCTTATTTGGGTTGGAGCATGAGTGAGCTAGCGAGCATTASACCYTTRGACCTAAYTWTRTACTCGACYAGACTTACCACCYTTAGACTTATTTAATTCGTGGGATATCTTTTCCCCATACTTTTACTATTGGTTTGTATAACTAAATATTTATGCTTGTTTTCGTTTGACTTTAGTTATGATTATGGATTCCCGCTTTCAAACTTAAAAAGTTTTAAAAAGTTTCAAATTCCGTTGTTTTTCATGTTCATTTATGTTACGTTATAGCAGGGGTTCACATTGATGATTGTAAAATTTTGATGATATGAAGATATGATTGGTTTGGTATGTTGTGATCGACTTAACTGTGATTGCCTATACTTGAAGTACTCTGACTAGTTTTTTTTTTTGTTACGCTATGATGAATGTTGTGATTCTCTAAGTGTTTCGTACTTCTACCGTATGTTTAACGTCGGGGACGAAGTTTCTTAAGGAGGAGAGGATGTAAGAGTACGTTTCAGTTAGTTACAGAATAATTACATAATTAATAGAATCATCGTATCCTTGAATAACCCAAGCCTAACAACATTTACTTGCACTACTCAAATTACACTCTTAAACGTCGAAGAGTCACCATAACTCTCAACACACTTATCTCCTCCCTGAAATGCTTGGTTGAATGTGACATTGATCGCAAACGGTTATTTCTTTTAGGCAGGAATTTGTATAGAGAAGTGGTTAAATACTCTCCTTTATTAGTTCCACAAATTCTTAATTAAGACGGGTATATTTATTTTAAATTTAAGAAGGGTCAAGTAATATGAATAAGATAAAAACATAATTCATAAGAAAAAGTAAGAGTTTTGTCTTATTTGCCTAAGTGAGATGATTTTTGACGCATTTATAGTTAAGATTGAGGGTCCGTCTTAAGGTAGTTTAATTGAGTTAGTTCTTTTATTCCCATTTTTAATAAAAAAAAGTTGGAAAAAGTTAATAATTTTAAATAATTAGTGTATAAATATTATAGAATATTTTTCTAAATCTTATAGAAAATTTGTAAATAATTAAGAGAAAAGAGGATTATACGTTTGATGTACTACCACCAGTTTTATAGTTTATAATAAAGTTTTTGAGTTTTATTTTAAAAATTACGAGTTTTACTATAAAGTTTTTGAGTTCATTCACTAAAACATTAAGCTCAAAAAATTATAATAAAACTCAAAAACATTATATAAAAACTTAGTTAAATTTGATTTTTGGCGGAAAAAAATTAAAATGTAACTTATAAATTTTAATAAACTCAGGAAAAAAATACACATATGCTCAAAAACAAATAAAGTTAGAAGTAATAAGCTCAGAAAAAATACACATATGCTTAAAAACAAGTAAAATCTGAGGTAATACATCCGATATATATTCCTTTTTCTCCTTTTCGAAAATTATAACCTTATGATTTTTTTTTGAAAATAACTCCATAATATTATTTTTCTTTAAAAAAATGTTGAATACAATCTTTTAAAAATCACTTTTTGAAAATAAAAGTAATATTATATTATGAATGTAATTTTTAAATGTATAAGACTGTAATTTTCAAAAAGTAACTTTTAAAGATTGTAATCAACCATTTTCTCTTATAAATAAGGGTGATTTTTGTAAAAATTGGAAACAATCACGCTCTATTTATATTGATTGATATTAACTAGTATAGTTCCCGTGCTATAGCACAATATTTTTTAGATATTTTTATTTATTGAGATGTTGTCAATTAAATTATTCGCGTAAATAATGTACTTGCATAAATTAAGTGTAATTTTAATTTAATGTTATAATTTACTAAATATAATACAGAAAGAGGTAGAAAAAGACAGTTTATTACGATTAGAAAACACTTTAACTTAAGATATTTTTGTCTTAACCTATGATTATTATTATTAAAAATAATTTTTATAATCATTACCTGCAACTAATTTAGGATATTAATAATAAATTAAGTTAGATGAAAAATGTAATTAAAACGCATATTAACCTTATATCGAAAATGGGTAAAAAAATAGTATACCTCACATATAAAATCGATTTACGAATTATTAAAATAATGTTTGTATTTCTAATAAAAAAAATCAATAATAATATCACTCTCCCTCTTATTCAGTTGCCAAAATTTTGGAAATCATTGCCTTCCTTCCATTAATCAATCCTAAAGATCTTCCCGGGAGAAATATATTGCCAAAAATAACAACTCAAACAATAATAATATCGTACGTAGATGTGTTATATCTTTTAGTTAATAGAGGATATTAACGACAATATATAGTAATCAAAGTTAGAATTTAGAAGGGAATATTCCGTATGGAGGGGTGAGCGGGAAACATAAGCGGGAATAATACATGTGTGTTATTTTTTTAGTCTACAGAAGATTCCCGATTTAAGAAATTCGGTAAATGAATACCAAATCGAACCAAAATAATTGATAGCCGTAAACATCAAAGATTAGAGTTACCCTACTCAGTTGCTCACTCTCTTCCAGTCTTCCTCCCGCCTCTCCAACTCATATCCGTCTTGATTGCAGCAGGTGAGCTACGATTATTAATCGATAATGGCGATTTCGTCATCGACTGTGGTGAATCATATCATAACACCTCCATTGTCATCTTCATCTTCATCTTCTACCTTTTTCGCTCCGTCTCCTATCAATTCAAGGTCTCTTTTCCTTTCAATTAATCTCTGATAGTTTGATTAAGTTTCGCAATGCTAATTGAAATTGAAACTGAAATTGAAATTGAAATTGAAATTGAAACTGAAATTGCAGAGTTCAGTTAATTCCGGTTATTCGCGGCAAGAGCTTTGCTGTTGGAGTGTGTAAATGCGTCGCAGTACCACAGGGTGAGCAGACTGGTATGCGTCGCAGTTATTTCCGTCTTTCTTGTCATGAAACCTTACTCAGTTCCGAGTTTTTCGATTGAATTTGATTGAATTTGTCATCTCTATCAAATGCATTGTTTATGTATAGCTCACACAACCAAGGTATCACGAAATGCAAACATGGGAAAGCTTCAAGCTGGTTATCTCTTTCCCGAGGTACTTCTTTCGCAGAGGATTCTCTTTAAATGCTTATAGTTTTAAGTAATTTACCAAGTAGTATCCGCTACTTCTTATTTGGTTCTTTTAGGAAGATATCCAATAGTTGGTTTATTACAGTAGGAAATATGAATTATACATATTACATAAAAGTAAATCATTAGGTACATTTCAACTATACATAAGGTATTGTAGAGAATTTTATCTGGTACTCTCCCCATCCCTCTGTACTGTCCCTTTTCCCACTTTTTGTATCCTGGATTCGTTGTCTCCTTTCTGAATTTGGTGGTGCGCATGGATTGAATGGAAATATCATATTGATGATGCTGTCTCATTCTAATATTCCAACAAGATTCCAAGCTGTAGTTTATAAAGCTATTATAATTTTGGAGCCAATGAGCGATATGCTTCATCAAATCAGAAATTTCGATAGTGTAAGAGCATAATTATCCGTCACTCATTTTTTGTATGGGAGTCACATCAAGGGTGTCTTTTTGTATATGAACGACACCCCATGGTTTGTTATTATAGCCGTCACCCTTGCATTTAAGAATATGAATCATTTCAATGCTGTAATTTGCTTATTTTTTTGCTTCAATTTGTCTCTGACTATCTCGCAACTCCATTTTTTATTTAGATTAATAGAAGGAAAGGAACCCACTTGCAGAAGTATCCGGATGCTGAAGTCATTAGCCTTGGTATTGGTGACACTACTGAGCCCATTCCTGAAGTTATCACATCTGCTATGGCCAAGGTGTTCTATCTGCAGTGACATTCTTTTATCTCTAGTGACACCCTCTTTATGTGCAAAGTATTCGACTACAAATAATTGTAGTTTTTTCTTTTTATTTCTAATGTGGAAGGGCCATTATGTTGGTACCACTTTCGTCGTCGTTGGGAATGCTTTCCTCTGTTGCTTATATAAATTTTTTCAATCGTTAACTTTAGTTCCGTTACTATGTTTTAAAAAACAATAAAGAAAGAAGTGAAGGTTGTGTTGCAGTATATTTTTCTGTGTGGATTTGGTCGTCTCCAAATATGCAACTTTTGATTTTAGACCATATTTGCAGCGCTTAATTTTCTGTGGGAGGGGGATGAATTAATTATTTTCTCCTCATGCCTGGACGGGCATCTGTATGTGTATTTTATTGCAGAGAGCACACAGTTTATCAACTCTAGAAGGTTACAGTGGTTATGGCGCTGAGCAAGGTGAAAAGGTAAGTGAATGTGTGTCTTTCTCTATCTTTCTATTACTTTTCCAGTTGTCTTATTTTTTTGATTCCTTTCCATGATGCCTGGATGTCTACTTAACAATTCATTAAGCCATGGTTGTCTTCACAAGATTCTAATAATAACATCACAACTTACAAGACGGATAAAATAGGTGAAAGGATGGGACTATGGGGGAAAATAGAGCATATATTCCCTGGATCGCTCCTGTTCACGAAAATTTTGCCATTTTCCAGTTTTACTCTCGCTGGAACTTCACCATTTCTTAATATAACAGTTTTTTGGATATTAAATGTCTCGTTTACCCTTACTGATCTTATGATCACATAATTAACCTTCATTTTGTCCCATTTAACCTAAAATTAGCCCAATTATCCCACACTTCTATCATTATCGATTCCAACCATGATTCATTACATTACCATAGCTTGCTGTTAACCATATTTAGACACGACCACTACCATTCAAACCACCCGCCTTTGTTATCTCCATTTTGACTGACACCATCACTACCATAGTTGACCAAATGACCCCCCCCCCCCCATGGTTGTGGGAGTAAGGGGCGGGTGAGGCTGTTGTTCTGAGAGATTGGAGGATGCTAAAGGTGGGCCGAGTTCATGGTGATGTTTGATGGCCCCTTCTTTAGGTGTTATCACTAGTGATTAAGCTCTTTTATACTGTTATCTTTTTAGGAACACGTTATTGATGCAATCCTTTATTGGATTATTCATGCAGAAACTAAGAGCTGCAATTGCTTCTACATATTATGGAAGCCTCGGCATTGAAGATAGTGATATATTTGTTTCAGATGGTGCCAAGTGTGACATTGCTCGACTTCAGGTTGGTTCTTTTTCCAGTTTAATGATTATGAAATTGTGTCCCTTAAAAGCATAATATGTATAACATTCTATCGTAATGAACTAACGATTCATGATAATATGCTTGGTTCATTAGAATTGATTTACTGGTTCAGTAGCCATTGTTTCAGTGGTATTCCTGAGTCTGATTCCCGTTGCAGGCATCTTTCTAAGTATTTCCTAGTTGTTTTCAATAAATAGACTTGATGTCCAAAAGACTCTAATGAGTTTAATGATTATGAATTGTGTCCCTTAAAAGCATAATATGTAAACATTTGATCATAATTATTCTTGATCATATAATAGGTTCATTAGTATTGCTTAACTGGTTCAGTGGCCATTGTTTTCGGGGGTAATCCTGGGTCTGATTCCCATTGCAGGACTCTTTCTAACTGTTTCCCTGGCTGTTTTAGATGAATAAATTTAATTCCCAAAAGACTGAAATGAGATGATTGCGTCGCAAGTATCAGTGAAAGTACCGGCTTTGTGATCGCTAGTTTGAATTTGAGGAATAGCATTTTCCCCCTTTGCTTTGCAGCTTCATCATAACATTATATTCATTTCAAACAAAAATATCGTTCCCCGTGTCTCTGAATAAGGTTCCCACTTTTCTTTTCAGGTTGTCTCACAAAAAAAGTTCACTTTGCACTGTTTCTTTTTTGTTTACTGTGATTTGTAACCCCTCATATTTCTCATCTTGCATTTCCTCTTGTAATTCTTGCCCTCCTTAATTCTTACGCCATGGGGGTTTTGACTTTTGAACCTTACTATGTGACAAAAGGGAGTATAAACATATTTGTTATAGCCTAGAAAACTCATTAAAATCTCCCTTTTCTAATGGTATTGAGTGAGGTTGATGACTATGTGTTAGTGATGAGCTTGTGTGTTCGAATCCCACTATAATTTTTGGGGTAATATTGTTTTGCTCTTTCTACTTTCTCCGAACCAAAAATTACTCTTTCTGCTCCTCCAAGCTCGATTTTCTTGATCTACGACTGATTAAAGGGGTTTCTAGACACATTGTTGTGGGGACATTGGCACATTGAAGGATATATGAGCAAAGCTTTTCAATTATCTGGACAGAAATTATTCGATTTACCTTTCTGGTCGTGAGGTTAAGGACTTATGCCCATATAGTCAGGTTTTAAGATTAAGTAAACACATGCTCTCAAATCACGCGATAACAAAATATTATGACCTTGTTCTTTAATCTAGTTACCTGGACTATTTAATTTTGAAACCTCAATACTCTGACAACATCCTTATGCCCAGTTGGCCACAATCTCCTCTACATGTTTAAGGAGCTTATACATTGTTAAACATTTTTATACAAGTTTTAATGGGTACTTGTATAGTTGTATAGCTGCAGACACCCACTGATTCTCTTCCTTGATTGTAGATGCTTTTCGGATCAGATGTCTCTATGGCTGTTCAAGATCCCTCTTACCCGGTATGATATTTTTTTATGTAATCTGTTACCCTTGCTTTTTGTGCCTTTACTGATTTTTTAACTGTGCTTGGGACTATGAGTTCGAGGGTCCTTCTCTGTCAGCAAGGCTGTTACATACTACATTTCTCTGTGGTTATGTATGTTATTGACTTTGTATCTTACCCATATCTTCTTGCGTTTCTGTGTAGCAAGTATAACAATGGCATGCACTGTTCGTGTCTGAATGTTGGTGTGGTTGACATTTTAACTTCTAAATGGAAAAATGTAAAAAGAAACTTATTCATTGATGACAATGCGTGTAAAGAGCTAGTGCCAGCAGCTTTATCATATTGAATAGGACAAGGTTCTGTTTGTGCATTAAGACTTAGTTCACCATAGAACATCAACATTACCCGTCAAAGAATTTCTTGCTTAGGCAGGGTAAAGTGGTGGGGTTTAAGATGTATTTGTTGCGTCCTTAATCCAGCCACTATCTTGTAGGTTTTTTTTTCTTCCTTTTTTTAAGTTACACCAAGTAAAAATATATTTGCTAGAATTACAATAAATCCATATGGCATAACAAATACAAAATCAATTAGCATCACTCCTTCCACCAACCTCCCTGGCTCCCTCTATCTCCGACTTACTTAACTGCGGCGCCTGCATCTAGAAGCACTATCATTGACCTGCTGGCCCACCCTCATTACTGGCCGTCGCTGTTGGATTCCGCTGCATTACCTTTTCCACTTCCAGTATTTGGGTGACCCATTGCTCCTCCTCCCCACTTTTTTTGTCGCCTCTTTCTTTTTCATCTTCCTTTTCTTCTCCTTCTCCTTCTCCTTCACAGAACCCTATCTCCCCTTTTTACCCTGGCCAAATCCGCTCCTTGCCATGTTATCCAACCACCATCTCCTTTCAAGTCGACCCTCTTCTTCTGGCCTCCATCTCCTCTTAAGTTTCAGACCTTCTCCCTTCGATGCTTCCTTCTCCCTCCTTGATCTCCCCTCCATGAAACGTAACCTTGACCTCACAGACCACCCAACCTCCGGTGGTCACCTCTGTAGTCTTTTTCAGCATATCTGCTACTTGATGATGGAGGAGAATGAAGGGTAGATTTGTGCAGAAGGAGAGATATAGAAAGGAGTGTATAGGATGAAATAGGAAGAAAAAAAAGGATGGTATCAGTTAATTAATCCTTTTATCAATCACCTTAAGCGCGTCTTATCCATAAGGCAAAACAAGTGATATGCTGTACTTTGCAAATACCATGTTTAAACTTTAAAAGGGTATTGTTTTGCATTGATGATAAAATTTTGTTTGGAAAAACAGTGGGCCTCCTCTTTACGAGGTCGCACCTTTGCTTCACACTTTGGGCATCGTTGCCTTTGGCACACATCATGCCTTTCAGATCTAAGAGTTAATCATTTGGCTATTTTGGAAATCGGAATGCGTAAGGCATATCAAATCCTGTTAATTATAGTGAAGAATTCCCCATTTCTATGAACTATTTATTGTTGTTCCTCCGTATTTTAGGGTTGCCATTATCACTTACTCTCAGAAAGAACACATACTCCATTAATGTCAACTGGCCTCCACCATTGGTGCCATCGACGTGACTGCCTTGACGATTCTGGCTTCCTCACTTCTCCAAATACACAATTATTCCAATTCTCAGGCCACCATGAGTCCATGATACGAGATTGAACGCAATTGGATAGACCAGTTTTCTGATGTTGGCGGCAATGCTTCTCTCTTTGGCATTAGAATTAAAAGCAATCTCCTTGAAAGCATTATTGTAAGAAGAGTACTACCATCACATAACTTTAACCCACTTTTCAGAAGTTAATCCACATGGAAAATTCATTTGTTTGCTGATTTCTTTGAAAACCCACATGGTTGATTTCTACATTAGGAGTTTTTATTTTAATTTTCCCTCTGTTGAATGTATTATGGTTTTTTCAGTTGTCAGAGTAGGAGTTCAGGTTTAGCAAGTCAGTATCGAATCAGTTTATGCAGTTGTATAAACTTATAGAGATTCTAAATTTCTAAGGGCTTTTGAAATTTCAGGCCTACGTAGATTCAAGTGTCATCATGGGGCAGACAGGACTTTTTGAGAAGGGTGCTGAGAAGTATGGTAAAATAGAGTACATGAGGTGTAACCCTGAGAATGGATTCTTTCCAGATCTGTCTGCTGTTGGCAAGACTGATATTATTTTCTTCTGTTCACCTAACAACCCTACTGGTGCTGCTGCAACTAGAGAACAACTAACACAGCTGGTTAAATTTGCAAAGGACAATGGCTCAATCATTGTTTACGACTCCGCCTATGCAATGTATATATCTGATGACAGCCCACGCTCAATTTTTGAAATTCCTGGTGCAAAAGAGGTAAGACCAACATTACTATCGTACTACTTCCTCCACTCAGTTGGTTCTTTACATTTGGTATCTTATTGGTTTTTTTTATGCAAGTTATATTTGGTCAATACAATTAGCTATTTTCCCTTACACCACCACCCACCACTGCCCAACCACTCAACCTACCTCTCACCCCAATCAACCTCCCTACCCACTAGAAACAACCTTCTTCCTGCCGAAACAGCTACTCCCCCAATAAACTGCCCCATCTCTGTTGGAAATATCTGTCCCCTCCGAAAAATCAGTCTGTAACAAGGTGATAGAAAGTTGGTGAAAATTGGAAACAACCTTGTGTTGGCAAAGGGAAATAGGGAATGGGTCAATATAGGTGGGATTTGACGTTTCTTAGTTCTCATCCCCTTACAGTGGGACTTCTTCGGACACATTGGGGCAATGATGATGTCAATAGATTCCATTAACATGGCTGAAACTTTGTTCAGCCAAAAGAACAATAAGGAGACCTAGCTGCTTCCCTTAGTTACAGATTCTGCGATTGGGTCTTAGCGCCTTAGCGGGGTCATCTTAGCTGAGCAATGATCATGCTCTTCTTACTTTCTTAGGGCTTAAGCTGGTAGCCTCGTCAAGAGAAATCAGTTCTTGAAGCAACATGTGACAACTTCCAAATGTTATTCCTTAGCCTATTAACATACTAAGCATTGGTTATATATGATTTTCGATAATTAATACACAAGTCTTCTACTCCTTCCAGTCCATTTATTTTGTCCGCATTTGACTCCAATAGTCGACTTTATGAACTATTTTCTCATAATATCTAAATAGTTAAACTTTTAATAACAAAGATAATATGAAAATAGCTTACGTCATAAATTAAATGTTACTAATTTGCCATTGCAACATTAATTATATTCGGATAGATTAATGATCAAAGTTGACCGTCAATTATTATTATTCATTGACTTAGAAGAGTTTTTTCCATTCCATCCCCACTAAAGTATGCTATTTAAGTGTGGCTAGTATGGAAAGTTCTCCCTCAGTCCCTTTCTTTTGACTAAATATATAAAGGGGTCAATTATTTTGGATGGACCAATAAAGAAATGGTGACAATATAAATGGGATGAAGGGTGTAAATGTTAACCAACTACAGCTACTTGCCTGCCTGTTCTGCTTCTCACTGCCATTCCATTTCAGGGCCGTGATTTTACTGTCATTGCACACTTGAACCATTTTCGCATATGGTCTTTCCTTTGGTCATTGGCCTAATCATTTTTACATTCATAGTTTGCACTGATGCTGGGTCTGGTTTATATTAGACCCTAATGTTCCTACATCTGATTGTAGTGATGCTGTTGAGTGAGGTGTAATTTACGTTGTTTGCCTGCTATACAACGCTTAACATGTTCAGCTGTATTATAGGTTGCTATTGAGACAGCATCATTCTCCAAGTATGCTGGATTCACAGGTGTACGCCTTGGTTGGACTGTGGTGCCGAAGGACCTTTTGTTTTCAGATGGATTCCCTGTTGCAAAGGACTTCAATCGTATTGTTTGCACTTGCTTTAATGGAGCATCTAACATATCCCAAGCAGGTGGTCTCGCTTGCCTTTCTCCAGTGGGCCTTCAGGTCAGTTTATTTTGTCATGGACATGAGTATGTTAGAGTATACATGATTCTTGTGTTGGTATCATTAAACTGTCATGCTCTTTCTCAACTGATCCCTGACCATTACTCTATCCTTATTTCAGTGCCATTTTTTTCTTTCTAGTGGAGGATTCATAAACTATATACTTTTTCAGTCTAAACCTGGATGATCATTAGTCATTACTCAGAACTTGTAAGGGTATATGTAAGAGTACAATATCGATTAATACATTAGTTTTAAGTTCATAGACAAGGATGAAAGAGAAAATAACAAGAGTTTGTCCACATTCCAGCAGGAGATGGTTTGCCAAAATTTGAATCGTTCGTGGAATTAGACGACGAGGATTGACTGCATGTGTAGTTAATCTCGTTTCTGAATAAGTGCTCTTTTATCTGTATACGCTTGTTGTTAAAGCGGCCAATTGATTATTTCAATGTAATGCAGGCTATGAAGGAAGTAGTTGGTTTCTACAAAGAAAACACGAACATAATAGTGGATACATTTAAGTCCCTCGGATTTAATGTTTACGGAGGGACAAATGCACCATATGTGTGGGTGCATTTTCCTGGCAGGAGTTCGTGGGACGTTTTCAGCGAGATCCTTGAGAAGACTCATATAGTTACCACACCTGGTAGTGGCTTTGGACCGGGAGGTGAAGGTTTTGTTAGAGTTAGCGCCTTTGGTCATCGAGAAAATGTTTTGGAAGCTTGCCGCAGATTCAAGCAGTTGTACAAGTGATTCCATCTGAAGCCTTGCCAGACATGATGTTCATTTTCCTGATAATAATGATGCGATTTTCCACCCATTTTTTTTGAAGTAGTTTACTAGAGGATAGTGTGCAAACATAAACTCTATTTTAAGCATCCGTCACAAATTTAGACTCTTCATTTTCGTTTGAGAAGTTAAAATGTCATCGTCGTTGGCCGAGAAACTATAGTAAGCTTCTTTGATTATCAACTCCTGAGAAAACTGATGCCATATCTTCGTTTCGACACAGCAGGTACTGGTTAAACCTCGGTGGTTACAGTTGAGTTCGAGTTTGAGTTTCATGTTATAATACGGCTAATTATTTGGTATGATGATGAGAAATTGAGAACTGACACAAAAAGTATATTTATTGGACTAGATATGTTTTGGGCCTGTACAAGCCCAAGGCACAAAACAATCACTGGTTCAACGTCTAGATATTCTTTTTGATGTTATACTCCCGGAATTTTTATTCTGGATTGTAATTCGTAGTCGACGTTTTAGTATATGTAGTCGGTATTTGTTAAAAAAAAGACGATACTACCCTTTTCCCTCACTAGCTCAACACAAGCTCTCCCAACCAAAATTCCCAAAAAATCATCATCCTACACCACCACCTTTTGACATCTCTCCACCACCGTTACTGCCCACCATCGTCACTGCCGACCACCACCACAGCAGCACGCCACACCGCCGCTATTGCTCGCCAGAACAGTTCTCGTCACCGGAATTTTACAAGTAATGTTTTTTTTTGTATTTATTTGGATCCAATTCCTTAATTTCAAGTATAAATTAGATTAGGATTGTTGTTTGCATATATTATTAGTGTTTAAATGGTTGTTTGTATTTGTTGGTGGAATTAGAATTAATTAGTTACAATGTTTACATATAATTGATTTTGTGGTGATTTGAATTAGTTAGGGATGTAATTTGTTTGATTTCAATTGAAATATGTTAGCTTGTGTTGAATTCCTGTTAATTAGTTCGTATTTGTTGTTTTCGTGTTGATTTAATTCCCCAAACCGCGTTTAGTCTTTCATTTCGTGTTGTCGACCCTTCATTTCGTGTTGTTTTCAATTCGTCGCCATGGAGAAGATGAAGACATTCATCGTCTTCCCCATGGACAGACGTTGGATCTGGGCGTGAAACCATGGCAGTGTCGACAAACTCAACGTCAGCCTCATGGTTGTGCGTTGAACATCAACGTGCGTGCCATGGCTGAGTGATGAATGTTGTCGTGTTCCCATGGCAATGCGGCAGCATTCATCGTGCACCCATGGTTTGGGTGACAGTATTCATCATGCTACCATGGCTGTGGCGACACAATTCAACGTGAAGCCATGGTCGTGCATTGACATTCATCACTTATCCATGGTTTTGATGATGAAATTCATCGTCATCCCATGGTGAGATGATGAATTTTATCGTTAAACCATGGTGGTGAAGTTGAATTTTACCGTCTCGTCCATAGTTCAGTATTTTTTTTAGAAAAAACTGTGTTTATAAGGATTAAATCGTTTTTTATTAATTTTTAATTGTTTAATTCGATTACTTTGGGTATTATATTATTTATTTATTTTTTATATCGTTTAATTCGTAAGTTTATTTTTTTAATTGTTTTTGTCGATTATTTATCGATGGTATGCGTAATTTTATTAATTGTTAATTGTTTAACTCGATTATTTTGGGTATTATATTTTTATTTATTTTTTATATCATTTAGTTGGATAAGTTTATTATTTTTTAATTGTTTTAGTCGATTATGTGTGTAATTGCATTATTTTATATGTTTTTATTCGTTTAATCGTTCATTTTGTTATTTTTATAATTTCTTAGTTGACGAGGTGTCGCAACCTATCAAAAAGAATTTACTCTAGCAACAACAAAATAACGTAGTATTTACGGGTCGAATTCACGTATTGATATAGATATCAATTATATAGAGTTTTTCATTGCGGAGGTTGAACACTCTACCAGCACAAATGTCAGAAAGTGTTGCATAATCAAGCACGGTCAGTATCCGTATAAAATATTCAATCACATCACTTTGCAGCTTACCATACTCCAACTTATTTGCTTGTAATGTTGCTGCAGAAATAATATCATCATTAACTGGAGGAGTTAGTACATGCTCCCAGCTCTCGGCTAATATTACACAACGCATGCCAAGTGGATCATCTTCAAGCAAGATCCATACAGTGGCACAAGGGATGACTAACTCAAGACGACTCACTAACTTTGGTAAATTGATGTGTCTAATATTTATATGATTTTACCTCCATAATTAGCTCGGTTTTACTTGTTATTTGCACTAATTGTAGTGTTTTATCAAGCTAATTCCGCGTTCTAGATATATTGCTCGTGCTTAGTATGTTTTGTAGGAAATATAGCTTTTAGTAGCTATTTTCCGTGAAATAAGCAAGTATCAAGTTCACAAGGTTAAGTGGAAGCTAAGATGGATCATGCAAGCAAAACAAAGTGGATCATGAAGAAATGTGGAAATAAATGGCCTAAATGCAAAATCATCCAACAAATGGCAAATGTAAACAATTGAAAAATGAAGCCCAAAGAAGAAGTCTAATTAATCATGTGAAGTCACAAGCTTAGGATTCTACAAAAGATTCCTCAAAAATGCATTAAGACGAACGAATTAAGGAGATTTAAGGCAAAACGTAGGATCCCAAGTGCATTAACTCAAGCAATGAAGTCCGAAAATGAGAAATCACACGATCCCGATCGGGGATGGCTTGCTTTGGATTATTTACGTTTTGGTTTTCAAACCACTATATAAGGAGGGCTTAGCCTCAACCCTTAGACATCTTACACACATCTCTTTTACATCCTTTTACACATTTATAATCTTTCTATCATTTCTTAGCTCATTTTTCTTTAGCATTTTTCTTAGTTTTCTCTTAAGCATTAGAAGTTAGTTTACATTACAATTTGTAGTCACAAAACAATCTTTAAGTTATTCTTGCAATTTCAATATAAGTTCTTTGTTCTACACTGTTCTTTATTATCGAGTTGCAATCATCATTTCGGTAATCTCTACATTCTAGTATTTTCATTATAATTTCTTTTGTTAGTTTATCATGTTATTTACATTTGTTATTTAGTTATTCACATTTCATTTGATAAGTAATCTAGTTTAAGTTCTTGTTATGCAATTTACACTAGTTAATCATCAAAGCATTCCTATTACATTTCCATTAGCATTTTATTATTAGTATCACATTTTTTTTATGCTAACTAGTCTAAATTCCGCGCAAATGTGCGGTATATATAGACCTTTTAATTTTTACGATATTACTTATAAATTTTAGATTTATATCTCATGAATTTTTATATATATATATATATATATATATATATAAAAAATCAATTCCACGAGGTGTGTTTTTTATGAAAATATTTTAACTATGTCAAATTTTTGTAACTAATTCATTTTTCGTCACGAAATTAGTAATTGGAGTAACAGTTTATATGTAGATTATAGTTTTATACCAATTTTGTTTTATTTTTGTTAACAGATTATATTTTTAGGTTTAATGATGAAAAGATTATTTTTAAATGAAATATTAGTTTAATAAATGAGAATCTAATTTGTTTCCATATATAAGCTTAGCACTTTGGAGGGAAAACATTAGAGAAGTTTTATTCTCTTAGTATATAGGGGATTAGTTTAGTTTGCAATTACTTTTCTTATTTCATCTTTTAGTCATTATATCTTTGTATTATGTTTATGCTTAATTCATTACTTTTAGTCATTGTCATTTGCATTATGAGTGAGTAGATCCATTTTGTCTAGTGAATTAGGGGAGCCATGCATTAGTAATCATTTTATCATGTTAGGTTAGTATGTTATAATATTACATAAATGTTTCTACACATGTTTGTTTTGTATTGTTAATCTTAGTTTATTGATCACAAACTTTGATTAAATGTGTTAATACATTCGATAAGTCGAGAGGCACGAATTTGTATTAGACTAAGCATGTTGTAGTAGACCGATCTAACCATAGCGAGAGTTTGTTAGAACCCGATCTAAAGCCGACAATAATATCGAGAGGTGGTTGTCTATATGCCTAGACATTTATCTTTGTTATACATTTCTAATTTAATATGAATTATTTTACCTTGCATGTGTGACCCGAAACCCCTAGACTCTTTTAATCATATTTTCTATTTAATCATTTTATTTACTTTGCATTTTTATTTCAATTGCATTTCACCCACTAAAAAACAAATTTATAACCCGATCTTGATAAAAACCTAATCATAGCATTCCGTAAAGCAACATCCGTTTCTCTGTGGTTCGACCCCTACTTACTACATTAATTTGTTGCCAAGTCTAGGGATTTATCTTTGCTAGGTGTGCGATAGCCTAGTCATAAATCAAAAACGTTGGAGTCAATCTTTTGTTGGTACACTCTGATTTGCTGAGCATTTGTAGTCATTTTGTATATAGTGAGTTGTTGTGATTTGAGTGGGTTGTTGTGGAACCATTTGAAAGAGTAAGGTGTATTTATAAGTAGGCTGGTAACGGTAATATTTTTAAATTTCAAAACGGTTACATTTTTTAATATCAAACGGTTATATTTTTGAATGTCAAACGGTTATAATTTAATTAAATTTAAACTACAAGTTAATTAAATTTAAACTACAACTAAAAAACATAAAAAGTATCATAAATCATAGAGTCACAAAACCATAGCGGCTTCATCATTGGAGACATTTGTTCTTCTACGACGTCCGATTTTCTGCTTTTAGGCCCTTTACTTGCTTTAACCAAAGAAAACCCGTTAATAAATGCTATCTTTTTACCCAACTAAATGCTTCATCACGCGTTGGACAGTTACAGTCGTCACAAACAAAGGGTTGTAATCAACGGAATTCTCACCGAAATTCTCCAATGAGTCCTGATTCAAGTGTCACATTGGATAATAGTTAGAATATGAATTTTTTTAAAAAAAATAAGAAAGGACTTGTAATGCTCGTGATTTTTTGCATTGGACACTCGACAGAGTACAGGGTACTCAACCGAGTGCCCGTGTGGGTTGGTCTGTCAGTGTTCTGGGATCTGGGGACTCGGTCGAGTGAGGTGTACTCGGTCGAGTGCCATGCACTCGGTCGAGTGTC